>MU228154.1:7411664-7462121 GCA_018584345.1 Thuja plicata | reverse complement strand
GCTTCAGTTATTCCTATCAAAGTTGCTCCTATCAAGGTTGTTCATGCTCCTATTGATATAAAGATGAATTCAAAAGAGAAGAGCCTCGGCAATGCATCTCACTCTAAAGATGTTGATATCCCTTCCATACCTTATATCCCTCCATTCAAATGTAAGTGTGTGCCTTCTCCTTCCTCCAAATCCATCCTTGGTCCTTATATTCCAAGGCTAAAACCTTCAAACCTTCCATCTATATTGGGTCCTTATATCCCTCCATCCACTTACCTTATCCCATATCAAGATCAAAAAAGACATGCATATTTGAACTCTCCCTATCAAACCATCCATATGAACCAGTCATATCGTCCCTATTCATCCACACTCCCCAAGTCTTTTGGAAGCAATTCGGACGTGCAACGAAGAAATCAGAAATACAAGAATCCACGTACATATGAAGATCACTATGTCCCATCTAATCGACATGTGACTACAAAGAAAAAGGAAATACTCAAGAGACCACAAGGGTCCACTAAGCAAATCTTAAAACCAAAGCAAATATGGGTTCCTAAATCCATCATGGAAGAATTGCGTTCTAAAAGAATAACATCAAAGAAAATATGGGTTCCTAAATCCATCATGGAAGAATTGTGTTCTAAATCATCCAAAAGAAAAGGAAAATTAAAAGCTATGTCGATTCCCAAGTCTCTTCCAAAGGACTTGGATACAAAAATAAAATCAAAAGTTATGTGGATTATGAAGTCTCTCTTACAAGGCTTGAACAAAAAGGAAAAGTCAGAGTTGGCATCCAAGCTTCCAAAGACTTCCACTTTATCTCCATCTAAACATCTCCCATCTTCTAACTCTATTTTGGGTCCTCATGTCCCAAAATCCATTACCTTGAATACTTTATCCATCTTGGGTCCTCATATACCAAGATCCATATCAGCTCATCAATCAAAGCCTCAAGCTATTCCATCCACTTTTCCTCCATCCATCCATTACCCTTCAAGGGGTGTGTCAAGGTTCATCTCATCACCTTTTCCATCACCTACCTCTTACCCATCCATCTCATATGCTTCCATCCCTATTATCTAATCCATCACATGAATCCTTGGCTACCATCTCCCTTATCCTCCATTTCTTTTCTACCATCATCCTATCAACATCTTTGAGCATACTTTCAGCGGCCTTGGCCTATCATAGCTTATCTGTCAAAGGAGCACTATCTAAAGAGTAGAAGCTTAAGTTCCTCCATAAAATCAAAAGTATAAAAAGAAAAAAAAGAAAAAAAGTGCCTTGGTGAAAACCTGGTAAACAGGCACCTTGGTAGCAAAAGTAAAGATAAATCAATCCATCCTATGGTGAAAACCACTTCTTGTGGCGCATTGGATAAGTACCATGATGAAAATATGGCAAATAGGCATCATACGTAATTCCTCCTACTTGCACTCTTCACTTGGGGGCAAGTTCCTTTCATGTCATCCCATCCATCATACCTTGCATCCAGCTAATCCGCGAGCATCCATGTCCCTTATGCTGATCTTGACAAGGCTGAGCCTATCCACAAACACATCATGTATCTTGACATTCATTATCCTTTCCATCAGCCTATTCACTTGATCTCATCCATGGCACCCTCTTGTGATCTTGCTTATCCTAAGCCTATCTCTATCATTTAACCCTTTATCTTGATTGCGCTATCATGGCTATATTCTATTTAATTGACCCCTTGGTCTTGATCCAAATGAAGAATGAAGAACAAAAAAAAAAATGAAAAATTGTTTCTCCAAAGTCTCTTGACATGTCCATTCTTTTGGACTACATGCTTTTCATGACATCAGGTCATTATCCTATATGCTATCCAACACCGCTCTATGAGCCTACATTGCTATATTCATTTTTCCCTAGCTTGGGTAATCTTGAAGAGACTGTCTTTGAGGGTCACATTCACCCTCTCCATCCATCATTGTCATTTCACCTCATCCATAAACTTTCTAATCGACCTATAATGACTTCTACCTTGCTAGACATTGGGGGCAAACCCATGTGATCTTGCTTGAGATCGGTTAATCTCTGAAAAAATAAAAAAATTGTAAAAAGTCCTGAAAAAATGATCATCTTGGTGAAAATCTAGCAATAGGTGCCTTGATGCATCAATCAAAAAAATCAAAAAATGATAAAATACAAAAAAAATTGAAATTGAGAAAAAGGATGGCGACACAGGCATGCTTACCAGGTTTTCAATGATCACCTCAATCAATCAAGGCCCTATCACTTGGGGCATCTAAGCTTCATCACATCACATCAAGTTGAGATTATCATATCAAAAGCAACCCAATCAATTGTCTTATACATTGATGGATACACTCGAAACTAGACAGATCGGTCTTAGACAAGCTATTCATTATTGAAACCAGGCACATTGATCAAATTGGCTTCATCGCTTCAAATCAAGTCAATTTTTGCCAAATAGAATCTTTGCCAAGTAACTGGTGAAAACCTGGTAAACAAGTGCCTCTTGTACTCAGCACTCCATCTATCAATGCTCAATCTTGGCAATCCTTTGCTTCAGTTTGTACATAGCTTTCAGTCACTTTCGTGACACTCTGGTTCTTCTGAGAACCCTCCTAGCTTGAAACTGATCCAGAGTCATAACCTGGGGGCAATCAAATTGGATTTGTCCTCACTGTATGAGTCAAGTCAGTTATCATCATTTGCTACTTGGGGCATGGGTCCCCAATTTGGTCACATCTTTGGTTTACATCAGAGTTAGTAATCTTGTCATTTCTGAAGGACAACTCGCTACTAACGTAAATAGGTGTTTCTCAACACCACAATCAACAGTGTTTCTTAACACTATCTTTGGATACATCTGTGTTTCTTAACACACATTAGCTATCGCAAACGTGAACAACAGATCGATAGAAATCAAACACAAAGCACTCACAAGCACAACGATGTTTCTCAACACCCTATACCTATACACATCCGAAAACTTTGAAACTGGCTGAAGTATGTTGAACTTTTATTTGTATGCTGCCTGTTCTTATTGATTTTGTTAATCTTTTCTTTGTCTACTGCTTTTTGGTGTGGTCTCGATGATCAAGCAATGTCAAATAAATAGGGTGTATGTGGTAAGAGCTCAGGCATTAAGACAGAAAAGCCTCACATCCCTCAATCCTCCTTATTTGTACGCCAAGGTGAGGTCGGAACTATCTCCTTGTTTGTTATTTATCTGTTTGTTTACACAAGCGTGCACTCATGGTTATCTTGGCTTTGAATGCCTCGATATTGGTGTATTCTTGCCACATCAACTGGAAACAACATTCAGGTCATCTCAGCTATTGTGCCTTGATGCTTACGTTGGTTTCCCATATATTATCCGATGAAAGTCATATTCATATTCTTATGGTCGCAGTGGCACCAGTAAGGATTGTATCGACTCTGATGTTCCAAAAATGCTCAATGATGAAAATTTTCAATGCTAAAGCTCAATGACTACACCTTAGGTTGCATTCGTTGCATTCATGTTAGTCTTGCATCTGCATCTGCATCTGCATCTGCATAGTGTTGAAATCAACATAATAACTTTATCTCTCTCCAATGTGAAGGATCTGAGATTCTAATCGATCAATCTTCTCATCGTCAAGTGGTCATGACACCCCTTGCTCAATCAACTGTCCTGATTCTATTTTTCAGGATCGAAATCAAAATCTGGATTTGACCACTTGCACAACCAATAGAAATCTTTCATGCTTTTCTTCTCATCAATCCATGTATCTTATTGGTCAATCTCGGTCAACAGGACCTGTCATCAAGTATAGATTTTGTCCTAACCACGTGGGACCTCTTTCTAATCAGATCAATTTCTTCCTAAATTGTCTAATCAATCAAATTTCTTCTCATCACTGGGGAACCTAGCCATATTTCGATTTCACTCCCGAGGGGGCAGGATCAGGACATCAACATTCCAGTGATCAAATCCTCAATCATAACCCCATCGCTTGGGGCATCTCAGCTTCATCACATCAAATCAAGTTGAGATCATCTTAAATCAAAGGCAACCTAATCAATGATCTTATACAATGGTGAATACACTCAAAACCAGACAAGATCGGTCTTATATGGGGCAATCATTATTGAAACCAGATACATTGATCAAATTGGATTCATCACTTCAAATCAAGTTAATTTGCTTGCTAATCAAATCTCTTAATGGTAATCAGTTTCATCACTTCAAATCAAACTGGTTATTCATTCAAACCAATCAAAAAGTTTTAAGAGTTCCTGATAGATGTTCAGTTTCATCGAATCAAATCAAACTGAGCATTCTATTCTATATCTTTTGATCGATCTTCGTCCAATAAAGCTTGAAGTCGGTCTTCTTCTTTAAAAGAATGGTTTCATCACTTCAAATCAAACTATTCTAGGTCTTCTCGCTAATAGGTCTTTGAATCAATAAGCTGATCACACATCAATTCAAAGAGGGGCAAATGTAATCACCTAAAAATGGTCACCTAAACCCTAGACCCCCAATCTCAGCAATTAATCAAAAAACCCTAATCTTGATTATACCTAAGTCCTAAATCAAAAAGGCAATTATCAAATTCAAATTGATCTAATCTAAACCCTAGGTCCTAATCAATCATCGTACTTGATTAATTAATTAATTCCTAAAATCATATTACATTGGCAAATAAACATTATGTTAATTATTTAATTGATATTATGACATATTAATTAAATAAAAATTATAAAATTGTCAATTAAATCAAAAAAGAATTTAATTAATTATAAAAACATAAATGTGCATTCAAAATCCATTTAATTATTAAAAATGCACATGACATCATCAAATCTAGTTAACTGATTTATCAAAATGGAAACAATCCAGTTCCACTCAGTTAACTGATTCTCCACTGTTTATCATTTTGGAAATATTTTAGTTAATTGAAAAATGAATATGGAAGTTTCCAAAAAGACTGACCAGTCAGTTCAGTCAACTGACTCTCTCAACCAATCGAATCACTTGCACATGGATTGTGCTTCTTGAATTGAATCTGATCCACTCTTTGAAGTTCAATCTCGACCGTCAATTCGAGAGAGATTTCTATAAAAGAGAAACTCTTTTCCTTCACAAAAGATCCTAATTTTTATTAAATTTATTATACTCATTTTTTCATCTTAGCTTTCTTTCATGTTTTAGCTTTCATTTATGTAGCATTGTTGTTTAATTTTATTCAAGCATGCAAACATAAAATTAGAGCACACTTTGATTTGGTGTTGTTAAAATGAATATCTCACACTCAATTTGGTGTTGTTAAAATGAATATCTCACACTCAATTTGGTGCTTCTAAAATGAACCCTAATTAGTTTTGAATGAACAACAAACTGCATTTGTATTTAGATTAATCATTTATTTACATTATCATAGATTTAAATCCTTCATTTAGGTCTTCGGTGTAGTCACTGAGCTTGCAATGACCTGAGAGCAAGCTCATATTCCTTCCTTCTAGAAGGCAATAGGTCGACTCTTCCAGACATGCAGGGTGAATGAATCGATATTCATTCCTATATACAGCTGAAGAACAATGACCATGTTGAAGTGTATGGCTAAATCAGAGGCCCACATTTAGCTATCACACATAGATACACTTCCAAAGGCTAAGAACATGGAGTATGAACTTCAAAGGATCACTTTGAAGAGATTCATGGTGAGAAGTCATTTCGAATGGCGAGGGCTCAATGATAAGATGAGGAGGTAGTTTATACATGTGTATAGACTGGAAGACATATGGATTGATCTTCGCACAGATGCAGACATACGAAGAATGGATTACTATCGCTTGTCTATCAAGAAGATTATTGACTTCAATCTTGCAGACATTCCTCAGGGGGTTGCAGATGATGGTGATTTTCTTGATCCTGACTATACTCATAATCATGTTGAAGACTTGTCTATTTTATCTCCTTCTTGGTTGGGAAAAGAGACCGTTTCTGTATGGGATCGCTTATAGTCCATTCTTGCAAATACCAACATTTGGTTAAAAAGGAGGGGATTGAAAAGCATTAAGATAAGGTCAAGAAAGGACTTTGATCATGGTGGCCTAGTTGGTAAGAGATCTGAGATTAAAGGTAAGACTAAAGATGGCTCATCTTCTTCAGCGGTTGATCCTATCGTTCCTGTCATGCCTATTCTTCCTAAGCTTACCATTAAGGGAGGCAAAGACACTAGAAGAGTTCTTGAGGTGAAAATCATAGAACCTGAAAGGGTTCAAGTAGTATCCAGTGATGATGAGATTCCTGATTCACCTAAGGTGTCATCACCTGATGTACTTCCTCCTATGGACATTTTAGTTACTACAGTGGTTCCTGATTCTACACCAGCATCAGACGAATCTCCTGATTCACCTTTGGGTACAGCGACAGATGAATTCACTACAGAGTAGGCTCCTCCTATGGATTCAATTTTGGTGACACCTGCCTTTCCTATCTCATCAGTAGGCACCATTGTTATTTCTGAGGATTCTTACCATAGTTTTGAGAATGTATTTGATGCATACTCTATGACATTTCCTTCTATGGCTGTTTCTTCTGTGACAATGCTTGATACTGTTTATGTGCAATTGGAGTAGTTTATGTCAAAATTCACTCATAGCAGTCCTCCTCCCATGGAAATTTTAATAGAGGCTCCTTCTCTTATAGCTACAGTTTCTCAGGATGATCCAGTTACTACTCTAGCCATCACATCATCGGCAACAACCTCTTCTTCTTTTTCTTTACATCCTTGGCTCAATGCCATAACTCAGAAGAGGAAGAAAGAAGAGATTCCACTGGAGGACTTTGATTTCAAACAGGTTTCCAAGCCCAAAGCTCCAAATAATAAGAAGGCCAAAATAGTGTCAAGAATCGTTGTGGAGGATAAAGTCAAGTACATTGAAATTTCTAAACCTTTGTTCGATAAATCTACAAGAGATGGGTAGCCTTCAGATTATAAAATCAAAAGGACAGAGCTGGGCAAGCAGAGATGTTTGGGTTGTCAACAAGATGCTCAGGATGCTGTTGCCCAACTTACACAGAGGAATGATAAGCTATGGGAGAAGAGGAACAAGCTGAAAGAGGAGAATGCACGCCTCCTTGAAGTCATAGATATGATGAATAATTCTCAAAATGCTGCTCCTATTTTGGTGTCATGCCCTGAAGGTTATGAGGATTGTCGAAAGAAGGAAAAAGAACTTAATGAATGGTGTGTGCAAGTGGAAATGCAAGGTATGCAAGTGATCGAAGACTCATACAAAATCTTAAGGCATGTGCGATTAACCATTAATGAGATAAGGGAACTTATCTCATCCTTTCATCACCAGCTGAAAGTCCTAAATGAAGATTTAAATGTTTGGAGAACCATGCAAGAATGTAATCTCAGGAAGTTGTGCCAGTCTAAAATCATCTCTTCTGTGGACGCATATTTCAAGTCTCTTGATTTAATGATCAATAAGGAGAGTCTTGAATAAATTAGTCACAGATTTACAAACAGTACTGAACTCATGGAATGAACAAGAAGGTCAGATAATAAAGGAGTTAGTAAATTTTCTTTTGAAGTTACTACTAAAGATGGTGAGATGATTGAAGAAAAAATTGTAATGACAAGGTTCTCTGAAATGATTCATCTTCACTTAGATGCAGAAGATTTCAATCCCACTATTTTTGATTGGTTCATGGAATGCAAGATGTCCTTGAATCAGCTTCAAAGTCAAGTAACTAGTTATACTAAGTCTCATGTTTTACGCCAGGTTACTGTGGTTGCTCAGCATACAGGTGCACCTGATCCAGTTATGATACATGAGTCTCTTCACAAGTTCGAGACTTATGTGAATACCCTCTTATGCTTCTTTCTAAGTATTTAGGCACTTTTTCTTTGTTTTGTTTTGTAGAATGTTTTGACAGATTACATGTAGTACATGTGATGATTGTAAATACAGGAAAACATATTCCTGTATACCAAAGTTGTGTAATCACGTTGTAAGTGCTTTAAGCCTTGTAACATTTTGAATAAGTCAAAATTAGATAGGGTTAAGTTTTGAATAAGTCAAAGTGGTTAAGGGTTTCCCCTTTTCTCTCCACTTTTCTCTCTTCTATTTTCCTATATAAAGGAGAGAGTTCATTGTAATATTTTCATCTTTTTTTGTGGATATTTTCATCTTTTGTTGTGGGAAGAAATCTATAGGCAATTCTCTTGTATTATGAAAACTTTGAGTTTCATTGTGCAAAGTTGAGCATTTGAATAAAGGAACAAGAATTGGAAAACTTTGTGTTATTGGTTTTGAAAATTAACGAGTGTGTTCTTATGTCGCATTGGTTAATCCTTTCTCAAGTTAATAGTTATCTTGCGTATATCGTTTGAGCATTTTAATCCAAGTTTTCTGAAGACTTTGTGCTTCAGGAAATCAGGGTTACTATAGAAACTAGTGGCTGATATAATCCAAGGACTGAAGACTTTGGGATTCAGTATTGGACAATAGATTAGAGTACTTATTTGAGGTGAGGATAGGAGACTTTGAGCTCATTGTATCACTTCATCTTTAGATAAATCAACTGCTGCCTCGTTTGATTGTTCTTAAGTCAATCATCGAGTCACCGATATTACTGTTGATGGGTGAACTATATGTATTACATTTCAGTTCTACTTGAAGCTACCTGCGGTAAGAAGGGAGCCTCCCCTATTGCTGAGAGGAGAGAGAAAACTCACATATTGCTGCCTAAAACACACGTTTTACAAGTTGTAGTCTTAGTGACTTGCAAAATATTTAGCCAACATCCCGATATTCAACGTTAGGCTCTTTTCTCTCTAGCTCAAAGTTGATTCTTCTATATTGGTCTAGTGAGATTTGTCCTTTGCGAGGCAGCACCATTTCTCCTTAAGAGTGATATGCATAATGTAGCATTAGGAATGCCAAATAGATAAGTTCTAAGTCACTTAGTAACACCACAGACATACTTATTAAGCAAACTTAGGAAAATTTTGAGTTCTCCCCAGCGGAGTCGCCAAAAACTATTGGTTTACAGTTTGTCTACTTTTAATTTGATTTATAAAATGACTCTTGAAAATACCCAAAGCTGGCTTTCGTAGAATAAAAAGTAACCACAGACTGGGTCAAAGGTAGGAATCTATCAATGAACCCTGAATTGAAAGGTACAGTATCTCTTATGTGAAAGATATGCAATGAATTTTGTCTTTCGGTTTATAGGGGTATGCTCTTAACCGGAGAGTAGAAGAGGTCCAACCAAGTTGTTCAAAGCTTCAAACAACTTAGGCAATAAATGGGGACTTACTCAATGACATGCAATCTGAAATGCTAACTATTATGCAGTGCGGGATGAATGCGAACTATTATCTATCTAAGATCGTGAAACCTTGACAATACCTAGACTATCTCGAATTCACTCTCTAACAACCCTCTTCCCAAATCCTTATGCAAGACCTGATCTATTGAACTAAGGTGTGTAATGAAATGAAAATAGAGTGCCTTTGCTGAAGAAAGTAAAGATACAATCCACTGAATGAGAATAACAAAACCCGGTTCATTACTATTCATTCAATTTCCAGTATTAGCATCTTCATTCAAAACATCACACAATTAAATCTAATGAACAACAAAAATCACGTCGAACTCAGAGTCGCACACAGTAGTCCCAGCTACAGGGGTTTTCCCAAAGTAATTTTTGCCGATCTTATTTACTTTACATAAATTTACCTATATAGGTCTTCTCCAAAATGACCCGTTTCAAAAATGATTGCCTCCTTACAATATTCCCAGAGGAACATTCTAATAATAAACCTGGTCAGTTACAAAAACTGACAAAGCTGACAAAATGCCAAAAATGGCTACAATATACAAAAGTTGGGAAGATGACACAGGTCAACAGATTCTATGCCATCTTCTATGTAACAACTTTTCCTCTGTAAGCTTTCATTGCATCCGTTACCTTGCCCAAATCCTGAGCATTTGGAATGATTATATTGTTAGCTTGGATCATCCAAAATTCATGCATCTCTGTCAGTTCATCCAACCTGGCAATCCGGGATTGGAGCTTCTTGTATTCCTTTTTGATCACAACATCTATCACGGAAAGCTCACTGATTTTTGACACTTGGAAGTTAGCCGGATCCACAATCTCATCTATGAAAGCAAGGAGCTTAGCTTTCATTCACTCTGTATTCACCAAATTGTCACTTTCAAAAACTTGAGATTCCGTGTACAGTACTTTCAAAAAATCAAACAATTTATCCAACTCCTTTTGTACTAACTTCACCATAGCCTTGAGTTCATTTGCAGATTTGTTTGAGTTCTCAACCATGAACTCCAGAGACTGCCTCCAGTGAAATAATGGCTCATGTCCGGTCTTGAGGATACCATTAGAGATTGCAACATTGGTCTTCATATCAATTACCTCCTTCAAGGTGCCTAACTGTTCTGTCAGTCCAGTGGATGCATTATAGATGGTCTCCTGGTGTTTTGATGCTATATCCTTCAATTTATCTACATCAAGTAGAAGGATCCCCAAATTCTGAATGACAATGGGGCCTTGAACCTTCATCGCTTCTATCCACGCTCTGCCAATTTGACCAAACTGTCTCTCTTGCTACAACTTCAGCAACAAGTTCTTATTTTTCTCCGCATTAGGATCAAACAGAGTAGAGGAAGTAGTGCCAAGAGTAGATTTAATATACTCTACTAGCTCCTTATTCTTAGACTTGAGGACTTCCCTGTCTGCTCGGAGTTCTTCTAATCTGTCCTCAATTTCCTCATTGGTGGTTTTCCAAATATTCACCATCGAGTCATGTACTGGCACCCCTAGGTCCACAGTTTTAATCTGGAAATCTTGAGCTGAAAGTTCATGAAACTTTCCTTCTTTCTATGGTTATGCTATTTCCATTAGCATATGCCCGGTCGTGGAATCATGGGAAAATGCCGCCACGGACTTTTGCTTCTTTTCCTTCTTTGTCGGTGGCTGAGATGAGGTTGCCTTAAGGATCAAGACCTTTGAAGAAATGGCCTCATGTTGTTTCTTCTTCTTCTCAATGGTTTCCTCCAACCATGAGTATGTGGATAGCACCTTGATTGCAGACTGAAGAGCCATAAGATCAAACAGCTTTCGGGTCACTGGAGGAGTCCGTTTGTCTTGAGGTGGAACAAGGAAAGAGGAAACCTTGGTCACCAAAAGGGCCAGAGTATTTACCGGCTGTGAGGAATCCTAACCATCCATGGGATTTGTGTCATCCAAGGTGATAATTGGAATTGGTGAGGGAGGCTTGGTCACCAGCACCTCTTGTTCTTTCTTCTTTTCCTTTTTCCTATCTCCTTCCCTCTCCTCTTCATTTCCAATGTTTGGGAGCGAACCATCTCCGCAGGTCAGAGTGAAAGGAACATTCTTATCCGGGGGCTGGTCACCTCCTTGCCCGGTGGATTGCGTTGCACCTGCTGAAATTGATGGTGCCACAGAAGAAGTAATTGTTGAAGATAATTTCTCAGCTCCTGAAGTCGTTCATCTGAATGAACTTGCGCCAGAAGTTATTTTTCATCGCTCTCTGGTCCATTCTACCCACTTGTCAGTTCTCTTGATAATGCCCCTTATGAGGAGCTCCAATGAATCAATCACTGGACTAGTTGGTGGAGAGGAAGAAATAGGCATCACCTTGATCTGGTTGTAGGATGAAGGTTGCATGAAGAGACTGTCATCTGCAAGATCAGACACATCAATGGCAAGGTTATACATTGTAATTTCATCCAAAGTTAAACGGGACCACAATTTCTCCCGTGTTTGATACTCATTAAAACACTCGGACCAGAAATCTTCAATATCTGGGACATGTCTGTAGGCATGTCTGAGCTTCATGTGATCTGTAACAAAGCCCATAGGAGCATATTGAGGCCTAAGAACCTCATAATCAAGTAGCTTGATCTTATCCTCAAAACTTTTTTCTAAATTTCAGGCATCAGATCTGGATGCACAGGAATACAGACCAACCACCACGGGGAAGGGAATTCTGACAATCTTCTTCATAGTTGAACACAAAGTGTTCACTTCCAATATCTGTCGGAAAAGCTCCACTAAGACTACCTTATCTTCAGGATATCGAAGTTGTCTCTTAGGAAATCTGGAGAAGGCTCCTATCCGAAGATAAGAGAAACTCAGGAATTGGATGAAAGAGCAGCCAAACTGACTGATTGCCGAGATGGCCTCTGGCGAGAATTTTCTCTCTGGGCAACCTTGAAGTTCTTGACAGATTCTCACTGTGAATGCATCATTCATAGCAGTATACTCCTCAAAGCTCCGATGCAATTGCAGATTTGGGTAGAACTCACAGATTTTAGTGTTGTTGTCAAAGTTCTGGATTGCTGGTAAGCTGGGCCACAGGTGCTGAGTCGCCAGAACGTAAATCAAGTAAGAAGACATGTAGAATTGTTTGAATCCTTGACAAGAGCTCATCCAGGATGCAAGCTTCTCACACATAATTTTTGCCCAATCAATGAACATATTTTCAGCACAGACAACTTGAAAAAGAAAGAAATTATGTTCAACGAGATCTAAAATCTCGGGTTTCCCGTCCAATCTGGTCAACAGGGACAAGATATCAACAATTTCCCTCTTTAGGGTTGTTCTGAAGAGAGTCTTCGACATCTTACTTTTCTTCGATCAAGGGGTCTTGAACCAGGTCTTCTGCATGTCTTCCCTCCTTAGAGTCTTCTTTTCATTGAACATAGATGCAGAAGAACCGAAATCAATATTGCAATACACGTCTTTCGCCGGAATGCCGAAAGCGGATTGAATTAGGGCTTTATCAATTGTTAGAAAAATTGACTGATCTGGAAAAAGGATTTGCTTTGTAGCTGGGTTGTATTTCTCTATACATTCTCTGACGATCTCAGGAGCTTGAACTACCATTGGAAAACCTGTAGCTTCTACCAGACCACTATCCTTGAGTTTCTGTGTAATAGGGTGAACTGGATGAGAATTCAATGTTCTGTGCAAATGTATGAGATCAAAGAATCTTAGAGATGTGTTGGAAACTTCCTTCAATTTAGTCTCAATATCAATTAATCTGTCGTAGCTAGAAGCTTTAACAACCATTTACTGTGAAACTGAGAACATGAGTGAAGACAGATGACTTGCTATTCAAAATGGTGAGCAGCAAATGATGGAAAATGCTTAAGAAATAGCCGCTAAGATCCAAACGTTGGCGCCACACGAATGACATTAAGGTGACCTAATGGATGCAACGACAGGATTAGCATTTAATTTTTGATTATCAACGGCTATTTGAAATTCCCATTTCAGAGAACATAACGACCTCAAAATCCTCAATCTTACACTTGCCTTTATGTTCATTAGCCTCTTTTGCTGAAACAAAACTTTAGTCTTGCGGAAAAAGAACATACTTTCCTTCCGATGCCGAAATGAATGAACATTAGACCATTTTACCTTGTGTGGAAAGAGAACATAAGAGAATACATTTTCCGTAAGCCTGTTTCCTTTATTTCGGAAAAGTATCCCGATGGCTTCACCTTTTATCCTTTGCGCACTTAAACACCTTCTTTTCTGCCGGGGGCACTTGGCCTATTATCTTCTCTTTTCACTTGTATCAGGCTTGCACCTTTGAGACCATCTTTTCTGGAAACTGCATGATCACTGCTACTACTCCGCAACTTGATATCTTCGAGAGTTGAAAAACTCTTTTTAAGGACAAAGTTTTACCAATCACTTATAAAACACATGCTTTTCTTCCAGAAAAACATATTGAGCATTACAAATCTGAGGGTGACTACTTCTCATTCGAAATACACGCTATGACACCCCTTTCTTGACATACCTAAATCACCTAAACACTGGATGAAGTAGAAATATTGAAAAGCCGCTAGGCTCAAATAGGCAAGGCAAATAATTTAGCAGATAAGTACATTATGGAAGGTTTCAGGATGAATGAGAAGTAGATCACCAAAGAAACATTTTACCCCTAAGGACCTAAAGACCTTTAGACTAAAATTAGGCAACACCTCCCTAGATAGTGGGAAAGATAACTACCTTCACACAAACCGCCTTCAACTAACCAATCAACTAACTTTATTAGCCAACAAGAAAAAATGGCATAAGCAACAACTCAAGTCAATTAAATATCACAAAAGGATGACGTGGGAGCCTTCTGGGCTCAATGCAAAATTAGAATGCTAATGACATTTTTTCACTTCATGTTGTCCATTATAGCCTCAGTCCATCCCAACAGTGACTTTTTCGAGTGATCATGGAAGACAAACTCAACTTTGCAAATCTGAGAAAACTTGTAAATTGGAGGTATGAATTTCCACTTTCTGCAATGTAAGGTTTCAGAATTGAGATTGCATGTCAGATTTGACATTCAAATTATCTTCAGACTTGATGGGGGTTTTGAAGGGGTGAAATAAAACATTTTAAAAACATTTTTAATCACTTCCTGTTGTCCATTATAGCCTCAATCCATCCCAACAGTGACTTTTTCGAGTGATCATGGAAGACAAACTCAACTTTGCAAATCTGAAAAAAACTTGAGTAAATTGGAGGTATGAATTTCCACTTTCTGCAATGTAATGTTTCAGAATTGAGATTGCATGTCAGATTTGACATTCAAATTATCTTCAGACTTGATGGGGGTTTTGAAGGGGTGAAATAAAACATTTTTAAAACATTTTTAACCACTAACACTATCGTTTAACATAAGAATTTTATGTTACTTCCATATCCTTCTCAATGACATCATATTATTTGGTGGGAACCTACTCATCTGTAGCAATGTGTGCTTTTGGAGCAACTAAGCTTCTGCAAATAATATGGTCTCTTACAACAATTTGAACAATGGGCATTAGGGTTTCATGGAATGCTTCATACTAGGCTTTTAGTTCAGTATGAAGTGTAAATGATTGTCAAATTTATGCCTCCAGGTTCCAGTGGGGGAAATACAAAGCACTTGTTTCTGATAATACTACTGCATCACTGTCATGTCCCCAAATTTTCAAAGTAAAGTGGAAGTGTTTAATAAAGGAGGTAATTATTTAATATTAATTCTAAAATCCAATTAATATTAAATAATTATAAGTTTTGAAAGTTAGCATTTTGTTCTAACTTTTAGCACTAATATGTAATATTATTTAGTGTTTTGCGGTAGTTCCCATACGGGACCTAACCGATTTTTGGGTGCTTAAATAATACCTCCATGGAGGAGTTCGATATGCTTGTATACTTTTGTGAAAGTGTTTGTAGATGAAAGCAAACCCGATTCCTTTTGTCAGAACGTAGCTTTCTGACCTAGAGGATTGACAAGTGGCATTCCAAAGCTTTACACCTGTGCATTACACCCAGTCAATATTGCGTGTTCTTTGACATACGGCGGAATTGGAGTTATCGAGGCATATTTTGGGATTCTTCCTGTCGGGTCTACCATGCCGAGAGGAAGTATCGGTATTAATAATTGCTAGGTGTTCGTCAAGGGTGACAGGGCGTAGAACTTCAGAGAATTGCTACGGATTAATCAAATTTGATAACATATATTTGTATCGACACATAATTGGAAGGTCGTATTTGGGAAAAAAGATCGTGTTTGGAGAAAGCTGTTTTGATTTCTTACAGTGCCAGTAACCACAAACCTGACAAATTATATGGTCTGCGGCAGAAGAGACAACATAGCCTTTGGTGTTCACTGGAGGTGTTACAATTCCCACGAAAGATAATTAGCGAGTACGGCAAAAGACAATCTTTGGGCAACCGTGGAACTATTTCCAGAATTCTTTCAGGCAACGTTGTCATTCCAGCATGGAGATATACAGTTGTTATAAGCAGTAGCAGAACAAATCTTCGGAACATAATTCCAGGTGCATGATTCTTTGAATGTATAATAAATAATTTTCAGTATTATGTGCAAACATTCAAAAATTGGTATTCAATTGAATTAAATAAAAATGTGTTCAGAATTCATAATTGCGTCTGGATAAACTTTGGATTTTGGCATTCAGAAAAAATCTGGAATTTTACAGTGGTATCAGAGCTTTTTATCCTGCCAGCCTGTGGGGGGGTTTAGTTTTGGTGCAAATAGGGAAAATGTCCTTCTGAATATGCCATCAGGCCATTACAACTTTTTGAATACTAGAGAACGTCAAAACAGAAATCCGACCAGTCCATCTAGCTCAACTCCTCATTTTGAAATTGAAGAAAGTCATACTGAAATAGACGAAGAAATAATTTTTGGGCACAGTAATAACATGGGGGAACCAAAAAATAATAGGGATTTAAATGCGGCACTGATGAGAAGTCAACAGGACATGCAAAACAACATAAATACTATGACCAATCTAATGAGGCAATTTATGACCCAAAATCCAAACCAAAATCAAAATGAAGGTGGGAGTGATGATCAATCAGTTAATAACAATCAACCTGAACGATCTGCTACAGCCAGACCATATATGCCAAACTTTGCTCCAAGAAATTTACATCCAGAACATGAACCAACGGTTAGAGAGGTACAAGACGAAATTTTGAATGACTGGGATTCAGCGGGGGCAAAATTCAGATCTCACATGTCATTTAGGGAGTACATGGATGTCAAAATGAAACATAGACCGCATAGGGGCAGAAATTTCAATAATGAATTACAGGGGAAAATTGGGAAGATGTCCATACCTTATTTTGATGGCACGGGCAAAACCACTGCCAGGGCTTGGGTTCAAAAATTAGATACATATTTTCAACTAAACCCTATGAGGGAAGATGAAGCCATTAAATATGCAGCATTACATCTTGATGGAGTAGCACATGAATGGTGGCACCATGGGCAGGTCACACTGGGTCATAATTTGGTAGATACATATCTAGAATTCACAGAACGTCTAATTGATAGATTTGATTCCAAAGATCCTGAGTTACACTTGAAAGAATTGACACTACTGAGACAAACAAGGACAGTTGAGCAATATATATCAGAATTTGAAATATTAGCTGTGCTTGTCACAGAAATTTCTGAGAGACAAGCTTGTTCTTTTTATTGATGGACTTTCCGATTCTCTGAAAGGATGGGTAAAATCTTTATATCCTACCACACTACAAATGGCTATTAAGAAAGCTAGAGACTTAGAACCTTCCTCAAAGGGAAAGACCTGGAATAAAACCACTCTACCAAAACCAGATAAAGATAAAGAGCCAACCAATAAAGAAACATTTACAAAACCTAGGGATGAACTCAGGAGGCGCAAGTTGTGCTTCAGTTGTAAAGAATCATGGCAACCAGGTCATAGGTGTTTGGGTAAAGGGAAAGTACATTACATTGAAGTAATATCAGATGATAACAAAGTTGGGGAAAATATAGAACCAAATATCGAGTCCTCAAAAGGTTTCTGCCTCTGAACAAGATAATAAACAGCCAGGTGGTATAATAGCATCTATGACAGGAATTCCACATTACAACATTTTCAGGGTAAGAGGGGTGTTACAGGGTCAGCGATTTATTGTTATGATTGATAGTGGTTCTAGTCATAATTTTATTGATTGTGCTCTTGTTAAGAAAAGAGGTTTACATGTAGTTAAACATGAAGGGTTTGATGTGAAAGTAGCAAGTGGTACTAATTTGGTTAGCACTCATAAAGTTCCACAATTGAGTATTGCTCTTGATAATTATACGGTGACAGATGTTTTTTATGTAATTGATTTAGCAGACACTAATTTTGTCTTGGGAATACAGTGGATGGAAACTTTGGATAAATATTCACAGAGTTTTAAATGGTTGGAATTCTCTTTCAAGGTGGATGAACAAAAGGTAATTCTTAGGGAAATGTCAAATGGTGGACCCAGAGTCGTATCTGCTAAGAGGATGGAGGCCATTTTCTATTATGGCAAGGTTGCTTGGTTAGCACAGTGTTTGATCACTTCAAAGGTAACAGGTTTTGAAACTAAGCATTATTCAGATGATTTGTTACAAATATTAGATTCTCATAGTCTAGTTTTCAGTGATATACCTCCTGGGGTGCCCCCTAATAGAGGTTTACCCCCTAATAGAGGTTTTGAGCATACAATTGAACTGGAAGAAGGGGCTAAGCCTATAATCACTACTCCATACAGGCATCTTAAGGCATTCAAGGATGAAATAGAAAAAGCTATTAAGGAGCTATTAGATATGGGACATGTTAGACCCAGCTCAAGTCCATTTGCTTCATCGGTAGTGATGGTCAAAAATAAAGATGGGACTCTTCGTATGTGTATCGACTACCGTGCCCTCAATAAAAAACTATAAAAAATAGGTATCCGATTCCCCGCATTGATGAATTATTAGATGAATTACATGGTGCTGTCTATTTTTCTAAAATTGATTTGAGATCAGGGTATCATCAGATTAAATTAAGGGAATAGGATATTCATAAAACTGCTTTCCGTTGCCATTATGGTCATTATGAATTTTTGGTTATGACTTTTGGACTAACAAATGCTCCCGCCACATTTCAGTCTTGTATGAACCATATTTTTAATAAGCAGCTACGGAAATTCTTGCTTGTTTTTTTTGATGACATACTGATATATAGCAAAACATGGGAGGAGCACTTGAGGCATATTGACGAGATCTTGAACATAATGGAATCACAATCACTTTTTGCAAAGGCTTATAAATGTGAATTTGGTATGACAGATTCTGTATCTTGGACATATGATTAGTGCTAAAGGTGTACAGGTACATCAGGAGAATATTAGCGCTATTTTAGAATGGCCACCACCTCGAAACCTTTCAGATTTAAGGGGTTTCTTTGGCTTATGCAGTTATTACAGGAGGTTTGCTAGAGGTTTTTCACAGTCGGGGGCACCGTTAACAGATCTCACCAAAAAGGGGGCATTCAGGTTGGCTGAGGAAGCACAATAGACATTTGATAAACTTAAACAGGTAATGAGTTCATGTCTCGTCCTTGCACTTCCTAATTTCAATCAATCTTTTCTTTTAGAATGTGATGCATCTGGAGAAGGAATTGGAGCGGTGTTAATGCAAAATAAACATCCTATAGCTTATGAAAGCAGGAAACTCAACAATGCTGAAAAATTGTACTCCATTTATGATAAAGAAATGTTGGCTATCATGCATGCTTTGGCCAAATTTAGACAATATTTAGCTGGGAGTAAATCTGTTGTTAGGACTGACCACAATAGTTTGAAATATTTCTTGAGTCAGAAGGACTTGAATGACAGGCAACAAAAGTGGGTCAGCAAGGTGCAAGCTTATGACTTTGAGATTGAATATGTTAAGGGTAAGTGCAACATTGTTGCCGATGCTTTGTCCAGGAAGCCAGAAATAAATGCTTTATCAGGGGTCACAGCCGACTAGAAATCTCTGTTGTTGGTAGAATATTCTAAAATTTCATTTGCTTGTGATATGTTGGATGGTAAAATTCAGGATGATAGATACAAAGTTATGAATGATCTTATTTACTACAAAGACAAAAAAATTTTGGTGCCTGAATCTAAGTTAAAGTTGAAAATTTTACAAATAGCTCATGATTTGCCTTTAGTAGGACATCCAGGATATTTGGAGACAGACAGGTATATTCGTGAAAGATTTACATGGAAAGGGCTCAAAAATGGTGTTTTACAATATGTCAAGGAATGCATTACTTGTCAGCAGAATAAGGCTGAACACTCTTATCCGACAGGGTTATTACAACCTTTATCTATTCCGACACATAAATGGGAAAGTATATCCATGGATTTCATTACTGGATTACCCAAGGTTCAAGGTAAAGATTGTATTTTTTTTGTGGTTGATAGGCTGACAAAATTTGCCCATTTCTTTGTTGTCACTATTGGATTCTCTACTGTTCAGGTTGCAGAAGTGTTCTTCAAGGAAATATCCATTTACATGGACTACCAAGGAATATAATCAGTGATAGAGATAGCCAGTTTTTGAGCAATTTTTGGGTGGAATTATTTAGGTTGACAGGTACCGAGTTGCATCACAGCACTAGTTACCATCCTCAAACCGATGGACAAACCGAAATCGTCAACAAATGGATTGAAGGCTATCTCTACAATTATGTAGCAGGTCATCAAAAAGCTTGGCTCCGATGGTTGCACTTGGGAGAGTATTGTTATAATACAACTTTCCATATGTCTATCGGTATGTCGCCATTCAAAGCCTTATATGGGTATGATGCTCTATCCTTCCTTGATCTTGCTTTTGATTACAGTAATGTGCCCAAGTCTCGTGACTAGCTTCAAGAGTGTCAGGACATTTTGAAAGCCCTTAAGGACAATCTACGTTGTGCTCAAAACTAACAAAAGAATTATGCAGATAAGAAGAGGGTGGAATGGAGTTTTGAGGTGGGTGATTTAGTATACCTCAGATTATAACCCTATCGACAGTCATCCCTCAAGCGCAGTGGGGCAGAGAAATTGAAGCCTCGATTTTATGACCCTTATCAGATTGTTGGCAAAACTAGTGAAGTGGCCTATGAACTGGATCTTCCGGTAGGTAGCAGGATACACAATGTGTTCCACGTTTCTTGTCTCAAAAAGGCTTTAGGCCAGCAGGTCCCTATTTCTGCGGAGTTACCTCCCTTGGATGAAGAAGGGAAAATTGAAATCATTCTAGAGGTGATTGTAGACAAAAGGGATCGACATCTGCTTAACCAAACCATTCACAAATATTTGATCCAATGGAGAAATTTGCCATTGGATGATGCAACTTGGGAGACTGAGCAAATTCTAGCCCATCCAAATTTACAGTTGCTTGTGGGCAAGCAACACGAAGCAGGGGAGATTTGTCATGTCCCCGAATTTTCAAAGTAAAGTGAAAGAGTTTAGTAAATGAGGTAATTAGTTAATATTAATTCTAAAATCCAATTAATATTAAATAATTATAAGTTTTGAAAGTTAGCATTTTGTTCTAACTTTTAGCACAAATATGTAATATTATTTAGTGTTTTGCGGTAGTTCTAACTTACGGGACTTAACCCATTTTTGGGTGCTTAAATAATACCTCCGTGGAGGAGTTTGATATGCTTGTATACTTTTGTGAAAGTGTTTGTAGATGAAAACAAACCCGATTCCTTTCATCAGAATGCAACTTTCTAACCTAGAGGATTGACAAGTGGCGTTCCAGAGCTTTACACCTGTGCATTACACCCAGTCAATATTGCGTGTTCTTTGACATACGGCAGAATTAGAGTTATAGAGGCATATTTCAGGGTTGTTCTTGTCGGGTCTACCATGCCAAGAGGAAGGATCGGTATTAATAATTGCTAGGTGTTCGTCAAGGGTGACGGGGCGCAGAACTTCAGAGAATTGCTACGGATTAATAAAATTTGATAACATATATTTGTATCGGCACATAATTGGAAGGCCGTATTTGGGAAGGAAGGCCATGTTTGGAGAAAGCCGTTTTGATTGCTTACGGTGCCAGTAACCACAAACCCGGCAAATTATATGGTCTGCGGCAGAAGAGACAGCATAGCCTTTGGTGTTTACTGGAGGTGTTACAATTCCCGCGAAAGATAATTAGCGGGTACGGCAAAAGACAATCGTTGGGCAACCGTGGAACTATTTCCAGAATTCTTTCAGGCAACATTGCCATTCCAGCATGGAGATATACTATTGTTGTAAGCAGTAGCAGAACAAATCTTTCAGACATAATTCCAGGTGCATGATTCTTTGAATTTATAATAAATAATTTTCAGTATTATGTGCAAACATTCAGAAATTGGTGTTCAATTGAATTAAATAAAAATCTGTGTTCAGAATTCATAATTGTGTTGGATAAACGTTGCATTTTGGCATTCAGAAATAGTTTATAGAAATCTGGAATTTTACAATCACCCCATGATGACATAGAGTATTCAATATCAACATACCACCAACATATTTAATACTATCTACAGCCAACTCAGCACAAACAACTAACGAACCACCAACTGCTAGTATCTGCATAGCTTTCACCCAAACCATGACAGTAAACCGACTGGCAAACCAGCTGCTAGCAGTTGTGGTTATAATTCTCACCTGGTAAATTTGGGATATAAAATTTGCTTCATTGCTCTGTTCTCTTTCTTACCACTTGCATACAATCTCATCTATTCTTCTGTTGTGTCCACAACATCAATTTTATTTCATTTCCAGTGTTTTTCAGTGTTTTTGAGAGTGATTCATTGAAAATTGGTGAACTAACCAATGCTTGTATGCTCAGAAGAACTATTTGAATTTGAAGAGCTAGACTCCACTTGTCCTTTAGATATTCAGGCATATGCAACCAAACTTTTCAATTTTGGGGTTGCAAATCTTGGTCAGAAAGAAGACCTTTGGTGTCACCATTCGATATTCTTGAGGGAAAAATGTTTCCAACTTAAAATCACCCACTTCATAAAGAGACTAAAAGGAGCCAATAATTATTACATTGAAATATTATAAATTATTCTCCACTGGAGAAGCACTTATACCAAGGGCTGGTGCTCTGAGAAAATAGTGTTTCTCATCGTAAATACACTCTTCTTAATGTGCAACCGGTTACACCCTCAGCTACAGATTCAGTGTTGATGTGGCACCAGTGGTTCTCTCCAACTCTCTATCCTATCTCATTAGTTCATTTATGGTTAGTTACTCCAATTTTTCCGATGAAGTCACTTTCCTGCTTACACTATTCTAGCTTTTTTGGTTTGATAGAGCTTAGAAAATCTTCCCTGCTGCCCCTGCAAATAATGCTACCTTCTTCAACTGTAAGCAACTTCTTCTCTCACCTCTGTGCAGGTAATTCTTCTGGCCTTAAATTTTACGAGCTTTCTTTTATTCTTACTACACACAAATAAATGCTTACTTTAATGGGTATTATTATTAGCATAGATTTTCCATGCAATGGTGGTGTTTGAAAAACAACAATGGTGCCTCCCAAGTAAGATAGAAAGAAATGTATTTATTCAGATTTATTCTTCTCATAATGAAGTTGCTTCAGATTTATTCATCCAAGGATATTTAACCAAAACAGGCTTTAGATTTATTCATCTCATGAGTTGTATTTTAATCCCATAGGCAAATTTGCATTTCTTTCTTTTTCAGAAGCAAAACAAGCATCGAGATAGAAATGTAAATTTCATTTTTGTACAGGATTAGAGTTTTTCAAAGTTGCAAAGAAAAGGGAAGTTTAATAGTTTGAAACGTTGAATCCTAGACATTACAAGCCCTTCTCGATCAAAAATAACTTCAGGCCTTAGGATTGATGCACTTTCCCCCATACTCACTTCACACTGCTTCATGCATCATACATCATATATCATGCCTATTTACTCAGGAGAAGCATTCACTAAAGTGGCTCAAATTCCCAATTGTGTAACTCGCAGATTCATTCCGAAGAGCCTGGAGAGCTATACACCATCCTATACAATATGTTTGACAGGATTTGAGCCACTTCAGACTTCTGATAAACAAAGCACCATCAGCTATGCAACTTTGATTATGACATTTGTCTTTTAATCGATTCTCAAAAGTAGGACTTTGGAGGTAAAGATTGTGTTTCCCCCGTAATGTGACCAATCATTTGTCCAAATGATCAAGAAGATTTCTACATTCTTTAATGTAGTAGCCCATCCCATTCAGTATTCTAAGAAAATGATATATCAACGCAGTTTTGTTTTGTTTGCAAACTTTTTGACTCGTTGCTTGACTCGGTAGTTATATGTTCTGACATTTGTGATCATTTTTTACAGATCATTTAGTTAATACATAGTTGTTTCTAACATTTTATTTTTTCTCAAAATAAAAACATTAAACAATTAAATCATATGCCTTTGGATACCAGCGAAGGACAACTTCTCGTCCTTGTACTAACTACTCCACTGTAGTAAACAAAATACTTTTAAGCATTCTTTGCCATACTTCCACTTTGCATTGGGTCATAGGAAGGAGATCCAGTGCTCCTATTTTACTAGTGCATTTTAGTGACGAGATGGTTTTAAGGAATCACTACTTGAATATCATGAAAGTGACCCCATATCATGTAAGCAATTAGCCTTAGTTTGAGGAATGCTTACAACTCTTACCTTGAAAATAAAAGCATTAAACTATGAAATCACATACCTTTGGATACCATCAAAGACATCACATTTCCTTGTTCTTGTACCAAGTCCTCTACAGTACTAAACTAAATTATTTTAAGTATTCTTTGGCATATCTCCACTCTGCATGGGCTCATAGAAATGAGATCTATTTTTCCTATTTAACTTGTGCAGTGTGCTGATGAGATGGGATTAGGAAATCCTTAGTTTAATATCATGGAAGGCAACTGGTTTAGTTTTATTTAGACTGCACAAGGGACTGGTCAAGCTCTCTGCGAATTTGCATATGTTATCAAATGAATCTGTGGGTCTAGAATCTTTAGCTTTAGTTGACTTGACATTATATGTTGGTAGACTTGTTACATCCCCATAATATCATTTAAAAACTGACTTTTACAATGTTGGAAGTAATAAGGCAAGTGGACTTAATATAAAATTAATCAATGCAACTTGTAACACTGCAAGTGATGTCTACTTTTTCTGTTTGTTAAAAGAGTGTTACATTTCATAGTCATAGCATGTTTGCAGGGTATGTTAGAAACAATTTTATTTTGTTTTTTTTTTCCAAATATTTCCTGGCTTGAAGAATTCACATGCTCTGTGCAAATTTGTATCTTGTATCAAGTGAGTGTGTTAGATGGTGGGAGACTTGTGTATAGAGTTTCATTCACATTCTAGTGATCACTACGATGTCATGTTTTTATAATAGGCTGGATTTATATTATCCACTTCTTATCTACCATTAAGTTGGGATTTAAATTCAACTCAAGTGCTATAAATCGTAGTAGAGTTGTAAGCTAAGAAATGCACATATTTGAAACCCTAGTTGCTTTTCTTCTTTTGAAAGAATTTTCAGAGCATGTATTTTATTGGCAGATGTTGCAAAGAAATCTTGCAGTATCAATTATAAAAACTCTACATCTATCATTTTTCCCACTAGAGAAGGGCTATTAGTTTACCATTTATTCAAATTTGAATGACATCAATATTAACAACAAGAATTTAATGGTAGGACTTGTCAATGGGGTTGTGTCAAATGGTTCTCATGTTGCAGACCAAGGTTCAAATCTGCCCAGTCAACATCTTAGCATTGGTGGCTGAGTTGAATTGGGATCCTTGCTTCGGTGTGTAGAGAATTACCCCATAGGTGATGTTGGAGGAATTGATGCAATATAAATGATGTTAGAGGATTTGATGCAATCTCCCTTAAGGAGGTAGTTGGAGTGTGGTTGGAGGTGCATAGTGGAGTAAGAGTGTCATAAGTGTGGGGATGAAGTGTTGTACATCTTGCATAATATTTAGGGGGACCTAGAAGTATGTGGATCATTAGGAGTTAACATTCTTAGGGCCACATTATGTTTTGTATGTAACAATGAAAAATATATTTAATGTGGAGTCTCACATTGGAAAATTGTATTTAATTTAATATTGGAGAATATTAATAAAGTGAAAACTTAGTACCCAATTTTAGATGATATTGTGCTCATATGGTTTTAATTTACTACTTGGTTATATTTGTGTGAACTTATGTCTATGTAAGCAAGTACATGTTTAATATTTAAGATGGGTTGGGTGAGTGGTTTGTCTTTGTATTGAGTCTTTCTAAGGAGTGCATATGTGAAGCATGACATGGGATGTGTAGATTCAAAATAGGACACATGAAGGATGCATTGAAGGGCCTTTTTTTTAAAGTATTCATTGTCTTTGTAAGTGCTTTGTATTACTTTATTGTTGATTAACAAGATGGAGTATGGATACTTCGGAGGTTAGGTTTTTTCCCTCGACAATTTTTTAGGCTTTATCTTGTGTTGTCTTGTGGCTTGTCTATTTGATATTGACATAATAGTCATTTTGTAAGCTTGTATACATGCTTTTCTCTCATGGGTTATGTAGGGAATGGATTAAATGAATTGAGCATTGATGCATTATTTCTTAACAAATAGTATCACGACTTTCATGGTTGGATTTTAAGTTATAACCCTCGTTTGAGTAGAATTGGTGCAAAGTTGAAACAATGGCTACACAAGGATGATTTGTGACATTGCAATGTATGAAACACATTTGTGAGTTTTTTTGTTGTAGATTTGAGAGTTTTGGGCTTGTTTTGATTAATGTAAAAATAGGTTTTGAAGGGGCCCCGAAACCCTATACAAAGATAAAAATTAAGATAGAACATTAAGAGTTCCCAAAACACAATAGACCAACCAAAACAAAAGGCTAGTCTCCCCAAATAACACACAATAGATCACTGCCATAGATTAGACTTTGAGTATCAGCAGCACAGAGAAAAAATCATCATCAAGATTATCCCTTAGTCCCCTTCTTATAGGACCGGAGAGTCATATCAAAAGAAGGCGAGGATCTTTTGGAAGATTTACTTTTAACAGTGATCCATCCTTCTTCCACTTTAGCAGCCTCCTTCTGCCAGCATAAGGAATCCAAAACTGAATTCCTAACAACCAGTAAGGGTCTAGTGTACTGCACAGGCTCAGCCAGCAGAGAACCAGAACCCAGGACACACCCTGAACTAGAAACCACCAAAGAGGAAATATTAGCAGGGCCAACAGAACCAACAACAACTAACACACCAACAGAAATCTTGGAACCATCCAACAAAGAACTTTCAGAAATAGTACCACTAGGGCCAACAAAATCTGAAACTGACACATGGTTTGAATCATCAAGGGGAACACCCATGATCGATGTACCAACAACATGACTAACACCAACAACACCCTCATGGGATATAATCATACCCACCACCAGAGGCACAACAACCGAAGGGGAAGAAGCAGGAGAATCTTGTGCCACAACCTGGGAAACTCTCCGCTGGGATAAACTCTTCTCAACCGTGTAGTGCTTGGAAGAGGCACCTTTTCACCAAGACACAAAACACCTAGATTTACCAAGATCACACTTAGCCACAACATGACCTATTTTAAAGCACCTTCTGCACCTGAAGGGAATCCCTTCACAGTCCAAAGGCTAAATCCAACTGCCCTTAGGTGAAACAAGCTTGATCTCTGCAGGAAAACCCATAGAAGCATCAATATCCACAAAAATACAGGCATAGGTGGAGTGGTAGATGTCTGTAGATTTCACATCCACCATCAGGAAGTCTCCTAGAGCCTCACCCACCTCCTCAAGAAGAGGATCCACCCAAAGATGAAGAGGGAGATTAGGAAGCCTAACCCAAATAGGCATCTTATTAAAAGTATTAGAAGAGGGATTGAAATCCTCATGCCAAGGCTTTACCATCAGCACAAAGTGATCATCCCAGCTAAAAAGATGACCACAAAGAATACGATTTCTATCCTCAACATTATCAAATTTGACTATAAAAAAACCTTTCACCATTGGGAAGATATGGACTAGACCAGTTATGATGGGTTCCCAACATTCAGATGACCTTTTGAGACAAAAAAATTCACCATTGGATCCAGGATGGCCAAGAAACAAACATTGATATAAATTTTCCATATTTTGACCAAGATGAAAAAATGAGAGAAAAAAATAGCCCCTAGAACCCTAGTTGTATGCTCATAGAGGCCTCAAAAAAGCCGTCACCCAAAAAATTATTCCCTGCAAAATATAAAAAGGAAAATAATATGAATTTTTTTTTAAAGTTTTATATAAAAATAAAAAATAAAAAATGAAGCAAAGTGGTGTCGATAGATGACCCGTATACTTCTTAAAAATGTATTATTTGTAGGGCCATACTTGCCTAGCATGTAGGGCTTGTCTATTCAAAGCCATTTAAAGCCATGATATAACTTTGTAAAGTCCTCCAAAATTGTTTCAAAAAGTTTTTAATATTAAAATTGTTTAAGCTAGCCTCATCTCACTTTATTAAAGATTTGGAATTATAAATTAAATTATATTCAAAGAAGTGAGTTGGTCTACTTTAGTTAAATTTGGAAATTTTGAAAAGCTATTAAAAATTAAAGTTCAAAATATGAAGTGGGGTCCACCTCGAAATTGCTTATATAGAGAAATTGGTTGTTTGTTTTGAAATAAACATTATTATGATTTCCTACTAGCTACTTCATTGCATAGGGGTTTGGGACCCTTTCGAAACCCACTTTTATTAATGTCAATTCTAGATAGCTAGGATTGAACTAACGATTGTCTTGTTGCCTCAAGACTATAAATAATAAATAACTTATGATGAGTAATTTAAAAACCTCATTTGAGACAACTAACATATGCCATGGTGGTTATTTTATTTTATTGCTTAGATGTATAGAACCTAAAGCCTAGGCTTTTCACTACCATTGGTCGTTTGTCTAGCCTCTGCTTCCCTTTTGAAATAAATAGATTCATAGTTGAACTGTACACGAGCGAGAGACTTGCTTCTCTGGAAGGTTGGCCCTTTCTTTTTAGCTCTTCCCACCTTGCTACCCCTTGGAATCATTACTTGGAGCTCTACTCTTTAATAGAGGGTATCATGAAGTAGAATAATTGACATACAAATTGTGTAAATTCTTTGGTATAAGCAAAGACTTTTCTTGTGCAACTAACTACTCAATGTTTAGTTTTAACTAATAGCCTAGTCTTCCTATCAAATTCTTCTTTTACATTATTTAGTTGGGATTTTGTTAATGAGACCACCACCCCTTACATTGAACATGAGAGGATACCACTTTAACTAATGTTCTATCAGTAGGGATATCATCGCCTTATAATTCAACCTACAAAGATATTTCTTTCTTACAACTCAACTTGCAATGATACCATGCACCTCCTATAGTGATACCACTCTCATCTCTTTCTTTCTTCACTACTACTATAACAAGACTACCACTTCTCTAGAAACTCCTATGAGACTACCACTCCTCCATTTCCTTCTCTTTTGAAGTAAAATGGTGTCGACAAATGACTCGTATACTTCTTAAAAGTGTATTATTTGGAGGCCTTGTTGGCCATACTTTCCTAGCATGTAGCTAGGCTTGTCTATTCAAAGCCATTTAAAACCACGATATAACTTTGTGAAGTCATCCAAAATTGTTTTAGAAAGTTTTTAATATTAAAATTTGTTTAAGCTAGCCCCATCTCACTTTATTAAAGATTTAGAATTATAAATTAAATTAAATTCAAAGAAGTGAGTTGGTCTACTTTAGTTAAATTTGGAAAATTTGAAAAGCAATTAAAAATTAAAGTCTTTCAAAATATGAAGTAGGGTCCACCTTGGAATTGCTACCAAGATGGAAAAAAGAGAAAAAAGCCCCTAGATTCCAGTTGTATGATCGCAGAGGTCACCCAAAAAATTCTTACCTACAAAATATAAAATTCTTACCTGAGATGATGCAATCCCGTCCTCAATTGTGTCATTAACAACCTTACTTTCCCTTTGATAGAAGCCCCTAAATATGCTTTCTCGCCATATCAGGTTCCATCTAGGAAGGTCATAGCAACAAATGGGACCCTCATAATTGCATTCACCAAGTCATATCTTAGCACGGCTGCCAATAAGGCAATAGATCTTGAAATTTTCAAAGCAATCTACGAGCTTCACAACATTGTGTATAGATCAATAAAAGTTCCAAAACACAAAGTTAAGGGTTCGGGTGGAAAGGTAGCTAGAGTATTTGGAAAGGACCCCTTCAATATTGAGACCTTTCAGGATTATTTTATAAAGACATAGTACTCATTGTGCCAGATTCTTGGTGAAGATGCATAAAAAAAGATGCCAATTCCTTTGATGTATATGGCAATGGATATACATGATGATCCAATGAATGTGGAGTTTGATCTAGCAATATTTTTGGCCAAAAAATGCATAAGAAATCGATAGCTTTTATAGCTAATTGTACAATCTTGGAATGTAAGTGGTCCTCTTTGATGCGTCACATATGTTTGTATATAGGAAGAGATATATGGGATCAAAGTTTGTGGGTAAGGAGATTTGATGCAAGAACCAACCCCTCTAGTATAGTGTTGGACCTATCTATAGTATAGGGATTGTGAAAATTCTGATTGAATTATCTTTGAAGAACTTTCTCCAAAAATCAATGGCATGTGGAGATAAATTTTAGAGAGGTCATGGATTTGATCAAACCACATGAGAGGACCCTAGATTTGGGAATAAGACACAATTGGGGAGATTGATACTAGAACTAATACTCCACATATTTTAGGATCTTTGGATTTCTAATGAGACCTCATTTGTTGCTAGTTTGTGTGCCTAGGAGAATTGCCTATTTAGAGATAATTTGGCAATTGAATGAAGTTTATAAGATTCATTTGAGGGGTTAAAAGAAGGATTCTCTTTTCCTAGGTACCCTTATGTGGTGTTATTTCTAGGTGGCCAATAAAGATGACCTTGATCATATCTATTATTTGTTGAATAGATATAGATTGTCTTTTGTTGTTGCTAGGGTCGGGTTTTACCTGAAGGATTCATCAATGCAATGAGGCTTCATGTAAAGAAGTCTATTTTTGTTCATGAGATAATTTTGGAGGAAGATCTGGTAAGGAATCCCTTACCATGCGATGAAGTGTAAGATATGAGAAATACGTGGATAAGGATCATGAAGGAAGAGAAGGAAAAGGGGAGAAAAGATCCATCATTTCGAGGGTTCTTTGTATATGATGAAAAAAAATTTGGTAGGATTAGAAAGATGTTAGAAAATTTAGATCAAATACTACCTCCTGATGGGGAGAGGCATGCATTATAGAGAGATCCCAATGTACATGTGAGGCCTTATGTAAGGCCAAGGAACAAAGAATCAGAAGAACCCTTAGGTCCTGAAGATGTAGAAGAGGTCTAAAGTCATCAAATCAAGAGGGAAAAGACCTCAAAGGATAAGGGAAAAGGTATTTAATTGAAATCATGAACATTGATGATGAACATGAGGAGTCTAAAGATGCCAAAATGGAGACTAATCCAATAGTTCAGAGATTTTTTGGTGAGGAGAAAAAATGCTGATTTTTAGAACAAGCTTAAAGAAGAGAAGAAAGTGAATCCCTAATAGTGGCAGGAGTTGGAAAAAAGAATAGTGTCTGAATTTGGTTTTTCATTTGATAGTGTGATCCCAGAAGAAGGAAGGTAGAAGGTGATTGAAAGTTGCATGGTATTGTTACCCAAGAGTTTAGAGATTTTGTGGCGAGGAGAAAAAATGCTGATTTTTAGAACAAGCTTAAAGAAGAGAAGAAAGTGAATCCCTCATAGTGGCAGGAGTTGGCAAAAAGAATAATGTCTGAATTTGGTTTTTCATGTGATAGTGTGATCCCAGAAGAAGGAAGGTAGATGGTGATTAAAATTTGCATGGTATTGTTACCTAATGTGGGCTTAGCTAATGCCATGGCCTTTGAAACAAATATCGGAAGACAAAATAAGGAGCTCTACTACACAAAAGAGCAAGTTGAAAAAGCGTTTGGGTCTAGTTTTAGTCCAACATTTGAGACATCAACAATTGGGAATCTGCCACCAAATACAAATAAGCTAGATGTAGTAGAGAGTGTTTAATTAGTTGAGGATAAATCTTGTCTTAAGGAAAGTATTAGACACTCTAGCCCCTGATTAAAAAAAAATGGCAATGGATACAACCACGTTCAATTAGGATACAATGAAGAAATTGCAACAGTATTAGAATGAGTTGCAACAAAGGTACATGTAGGTATTGATAAAATTGAGAGCTCTGAAAGAAAGGGATGCAACATCTTCAAGTGCTCCTATGGTTACTATTGCAAGTCCTTCAACAAAATATTTTCTATCAAATAGAGAGGCTTTTCTCGTAGAAATTACAGGGCTCAAATAATAGATGCAACCATTGAAGGGAGATAAAATGCATGCCTATGACAAGATTGTGATAGACTTAGTTAACCATCAATTGTGTAAGATCAATGGAAAGGTAGATGATGCATACAAGGAATTCGCATCTCTTGAACAAGCCTTAGTGAAGCATGAAAAAGATTAGTAAGTTTGTAGGAGATCATAAATAGGTGGATGCCAAGGAATGCTACAATCAAGAAATGGTCAAGTTAGCTAGGCACAATTCAAATAAGCCATTTAAGTTGCAAGGAGTTTCAAAGACAATGGGATACCTGCATGATGTTGCCTCCTACATGATGAAGCTATAAAAACAACTGAGAGAGAAAGTAAAGACAATTGATAACATGGAACAACATAAACATACAAAATTGAAATGGTCGAGTTAGCTAGGCACAATTTTGTAAAGTATTTTTCTATTCAGACGGAGCTTAATAAAAATATTTGTTTGCGTTATTTGTGATTGTCTTCCTGAAAGTGAGAAAAATCCTTTTAAGTGAATATACTAAGTGCTTCTCAGCTTATTAATAGATATTTTCTATATGGTATATCTGATTTAGTGGTTGTATTCAATTTATAGATTACGATTCTTTGAATGAGATATGGGGGAATGTGTATTGTGTTGTAGAATAATTAAAAAGAGTTACAAGTAATGCCCTTTCTTGGACATATTATTGTAATGTAGTAATATTGAAGTTGTCAAGTTCCCTGAGTATGAAATTTTGTTGTTATGAGAAGGCACTTGTATGTAGGATTTGTCTCTGCTACCCTAGATAGGCATCGATTAGAGAATAATATTATGGTTCTAAGACTAGATTCTTAAACTCTTAGCTAAGAAAACAAAAAATTAACTTTCAATTTTGTATGTTTATGTTGTTCCATGTTATCAAGAAGCTAAACAAGATAAGATATTCAGGAAGTAGCTGCTTTGAAATAGAATACATTCAGACCTTGATACAAGTGAGATAACATTCTTCTCCAATCAATATCTTATTGTGCAAAGATAGATATATGAGTTATTGAAATAAGGGATACCCCCTAGGTCTAGCAAAACCTAAAGTGCAGGGGAGAACCAACCATTGTCTCCTATTTGTTGGTCATTGATAGGAGTCTTGATCATTCAAGATATCTACTTTATATGGGTAACCATGCAATTAGTTGGGAACACCAACAAGCCTCTCTCTCTCTCTCTCTCTCTCTCTCTCTCTCTCTCTCTCTNCCCTCTCTCTCTCTCTCTCTCTCTCTCTCTCTCTCTCTCTCTCTCTCTCTCTCTCTCTCTCTCTCTCTCTCTCTCTCTCTCTCTCTCTATCTTGTTGCAACTTGCTACAAAACTCTTATAGTATTATCTCTAGTTGTCCTACTCTCTTTTGCTTCATCAAGTCTTGAGGGTAATTTTTTTATTTTTATTGTGCCCCTAAGCACTTTGGGATTACCTCTATCCATCTTGGTTGTCTGTGGAGGTAAAGATACCAAAACAAGGGTTTGACTAAGGCAATCCCTTTAGAAAACTCCTAAAAATCTTTCCCCTCTTTGCGTTTGCAGGTTTCTCAACAGAACTCAATTGCATTAAGGTTAGTTGAATCGTGAAATTGGGTTTTCATATTTTTTGGGTGTTCTTTTGTTCATTGTTCATACAAATGTGACACCACATTGTTGTCCGCAATTTTGAATTTGCAAAATTAGGGCAACACTACGAATTTTTTCATAAATTCATAGTTTAATTCTCTAAGGTAGACATTTTGAAGGTGTTTTTTGAAGGCAATCGATCATACCGTGATTAGGCCTTAGTTTCTCATCCTATAAATGTCATTTTTTGAGATTTTCGTCGAGTTTTTCCTAGTTTTTCTTGCAATTTTCGGATTTATTTTCCTGATTGCAATTGCTCGATTTTTGAAAATCTTAAGTTTTTTATTGCTTTTTCTTGGTTAAATTGTTTATTTTTTATTTTTCTTTGTGTCTTAGGTCTTTTTTCGTTCGAAATTCGATCATTTTGAGCCATTGCATATTTAAATACATGCTTTATTTCAAGAGAAAATGAAGAATACATTACTTGCAATTGGGGTTTTAAATCTCGGCTCCAAGTAATATTCTTTAAAGTTTGTAAAAATGTGAGCTTGCAATGTTAATTTTAAAGTCCAATTTAGTCAGTTGGACTTAGATTTTTATCATATTGCAAGTAAATTTTACTTGCAATCGGGTTTCAAAATCCCGATTGCAAGTTGTGTTTATAAGTCTTTTGTTTTTAATACTTGCAATTGGGATTTTAAAACCCGATCGCAAGTAAGAGAGTTTTGTTTTAAATACTTGCAATATAGACCCAAAAGCTTGACCTAAATGCTAAAGCTTAGTGTTTTAAATTCAACTTGTAAATTTTTGAAAAAAGCTCGACATTGAGCTTTAAATGTCCAAAAATAAATATTTTAACTTGTAAAATGTTGACTAAAACCCAACTCTCTTCATGGCTGGCCTTTTGAACACAAGAGGCAAGTTATTTTTGACTTGTAATGAGTTTTTAGAAACTCGACATTACTTATACAATGGTTTAAAAAAAACCCAAAGTTTTATAAGTTTTAACACTTGTAATCAGAACTTTAAAGTTTGATTACAAGTGGTTCTTTATTATAATGTTGAAGCTTGTAAATGGGAATAAAAAGCCTAAAAATCATAACTTAGCATTTAGATTGGAAACAAGTCGGGTTTTTAAAGCCAACTACAAGTCAATTTCTTCTTTTTAAAAACAAAAAAACTTGCAAATAGAAAAACAAAACTCGACTTTGCATTTGGAAGCATCATTTTTGGGAAGAAGGTTTATTTTTCACTTGCAATCACATATTCAAAACTCGATGCTAAGAGTTTGGATTGTTTTTTATAACTCCAATCTTGAATCACAACCTACTATTTCACCTGCAAGTAGAGATTGAAGGGATGAACTTTTCCATTTGTCAAGAACATTTATAATTTTGGAATCACACTTAATGGTGGAAGTTTTTCAGTTTGCTTTGACTTGTGATGCCCTAAACACCTATAAGAAGTTGCAGTTTGGTGATTTCCTTCAAGCTTATTTAACATTTTCTTTCCCAGTGGTAGTATTAGCTGTGTTTTTGACATTTCATTGCAATTTTCAAGCTCTTTGAATCAGGTATGCCTGTTGTTGATTGTTGAAGGTCATTTTTATTACATTTGCATACATTTTTGTGTATTTGATCTCCATATTTGCTAACGTCCAGGGTTTGCATTTATTGTCTTATTTTGGTTATATTCTTTTTGTCTCCATGAATTTACATGGATGTTTTTATAGATTTTTGTGTATAGGGTTTTGGACATTGAAAGTTGATTGTGTTGTTTCAATAAAAAAATACATATTTCAAAGGACAATGCAAGTTCTTCCCAAAAGACAAATGCAAGTTTTTCCCAAAGTTTGATCTTCCAAATGCATGTTCTTCCCCACTTGCAATTGGATTTCAAAACCCCCATTTCAAGTCCATTTTTCCAAGAAAGGTTATTTTTCCCCTACTTGCAATTGGGATTGTAAAACCCGATTGCAAGTGTTTCTCAAGAAAAAAAAATGAAAGCTTTTCTCTACTCGCAGTTGGGATTTTAAATCTTGAATGCAAGTAAAAGTATTTCCCAAATGCACTTGCAATCATATTTCAAAATCTTGATCACATGTAAAATTGACCTTCCATTGTATATATATGCTTTTGCACATAGAAGCTTCTCATTTTGACACCAAGTGCATATGTTCCATCCACCTGCAAAGCTCAGAAAAATTCTTGAAATTCATTATTCCCCTCATTTCAAAAGATGAATTCTTTCATTTTGCTCCACTTTCCATTGCCTAAAGTCCTTATGTTTATATCCGAAATATACACCCTTCTAGATCTGCAAGGTCATAGGTCTAAAAGTGTCTTATGGATTCTTTGGTGTCTCAAGAAGACGTTCTTACTCTTTGGAACTTTCATGTTGCAACTTCATCCTTTACAGGTCAGTTTGCTATGTCAGAAGAGACAGTCTCTGTAGGCAACAATAAAAAGATGAAGTATTGTATATGGTGAAATGGTGATCATGGAAGACCACCAAGTCATGCATGTACATTGAGAAGACCCTAAATCTTATCGTCAAGCCAAATCTAATTTGTACAATCCAAAGGATGAAAGGGAAAAATGCAAGATCTAGCTAAGGGGAGAATTTAGGGTATTCTTTGTGATGTATAGAAGAAAATGATAAGAGATATTATGTTTATGATTAAAACAAGATGTAATAGCAAGGTACAATAACATATATGATCTAATGCATTAAATTAGATACAATATGTAGAAATAAGAATATGTGTACCTGAAAATGGGAGAGGAAGAAGGTGTTCAAATGCTAATTTTTTGTCTAACAGAGTCCCAAAATGTCTTGATACATGAATCCAGCAGTCTGTAACCTGCGACTTTGAAGCCTGAAAATTTTTGTCCTGTCTCAGGAATAGGTCAAAAGTGGTTTGACCTCTACCTAGGTATAGGTCGAAGGTTTGACTTATACCCAATCTGCTCAAAATTAGAAATAAAAAAATTATCTGGGCAGATCTTCTGATGCTCCTTCTGGCTCTGTAACTGGGTTATGTATTGTGAATGTCAAGGTATATGTTGAAGGTTCGACCTATACCTGACATTTCCAGAATGTGGAATAGAAAATGGATCTAGAAAGTTCTTCCAAATGGGTTCTAGGATTTGTAGCCAAATCTGCACTTTAGACCTGTGCCTACACACAAGAGAGAAGGGGAAATTGTTGGGGGAAAGGGGCTTGCCTTGGTTAGGCCCTCATTAAGGAATTAACCTTGAAATGAAATAAGGAAAAGCATGTAAAACAAGACAAATGTAAGTATTCACCTTGCTTGTCAAACCCTTGTGGATGGATATGGGTCCGCTATACCCAAAAAGATGTATTCTTGCTTGATTGAATGTTGAATTGTAGAATGTCTTCACCAATGCAATAGATCTACTCTTGCCAAATCATTGATCATGGATGTATGTATGCTTGATATGCTTGAATGGAGAAGGAAAAGAATGAAGGAAAAATATGGACCCTCTTGCTCAATTGGGATTTCCTCCACTACTCCATCATGAGAGAGATTCACACAATAGTCTTCAAGTCTTGGAGTCAAATCCTTGCTTTCTTGAAATCACCTTGAGCTTGAATGCTTGCACATATATGTCTATAAAGGACGCTAGATGTAATAGTCACAATAGATCACATGTGTAAGTGGATGTAATAGCTAGTAGATGGCCAAATGATGGGTAGAGGCCTCCTTTTATAGAGATTTCGGGCTTCAAATTTGTGGAGGATGACTTTGCTACGCGTGAAAATGAAAATACTATGCATCGGGTCTAAAACCTGCCAAATTTAAACCCCCAAGGTATAGATCAAAAGTGTTTTGACCTATACGTGGTATAGGTCAAATCAACTTCGACCAATACCCAGAAGGGTAAATTTTGAGGCAGATTTTGTGGGGTCCAAGAAGTATAAAGGGACTCAGGAAAAAATGGAGAGAAAAATGGGAAAATCAAGCATAAATACATCCAAAATCAAGGAGATCACTACAATGGGGCCCAAATAGGTCCTAGTGCTTCCAAATTAAAGGGTGCTAACTTTTTAGACCGATACATTTAACCCCCACTTTAACGAGAGTACAAGGCAAGCTCATGCTCACAGTAAAGTAGATCAAATGTATAAGATGATCTCACCAAAGTTGAGGAGAAAAGGAAACATCAAGCCTCCAAGTGACTTAAGTCCTCATCAAATCCAAAACTAAGATAAGAGAGACATCGCTCATAAAAGAGAGAGAAAGAGGGGAGAGAGGAGAGGTGTGATTACCTTAGCCCCAGTAAGATTGTGTGTCTTACTGTGAACCACACTAAAGTGTTGCAAGAGATGGAATTGAAAGTTCTAGTAGAGTTTGTGTTGTGCTAGTTAATCCATTTAGGATATGTCCTTAAAGATTGTATGTCAATAAGGGATCCGACAAAGAGCGATCTATCCTTAAGGATTGTATGTCCATAAGGGATCAAAAGAAAAAGGAGGGATCAATTCTTAAGGATTGTATGTCCTTTAATGGATTGAAAGTGTAAAGCAGGGATCAATCCTTAAGGATTGTATGTCCATTAAGGAATCCAAAGTGTAAAGCATCATAAAATGATAGTGTGTGTATTTGCAAAATGTGAGTAGAGTGTATGCCCCCACATTAAATTTATTGCAAGCGCCTTAACAGGAGAAATGGTTTTAAGGGAGCGTACATGCTTCCACTATTAAATATCCCCAAGAAAGGATGAATCAAGGGAAATGAGCACATGCCAAAAGAGAGCACGAAAGGGATCTACCAACTGTGGGGTTAGTAGGTCATATGATAACCCATGTATATCTGAATTATGTTAAAATGAACTATCATCATTTCCCAAAGGAAGTAGAACTACAACAAAATGGAAGAAAGGAATTTAAGGGTTACGAAGAAGATTCTTTTTGGTCGGCATCACAGAGACCAAAAAGAATAGGTGCTACCACTTTGCATCATTCTAAGAAGACAATACAAAGGCACATTTATGAACAATGACACATGGAAAACATAACATATAACATATAGAAGAAGTAAGATACGAATAGAAGAATGATTACAGTATTTTGATTCCTTTATCACCTTGCACCAACAGAGAAACAAGGGTAATTTAAAGAAATCTAAACAAAAAATATAACAAGAAACACATCATGGGGGAAACACATCACGAAAGACAAGCGAACAAAGAAAAGAAATGGAAAGGATCCACTGTACAAGAGGAGCAATCCAAGTGTATTGCTTGCCCCCCATCTCGGTCCATAATTTTTAGGGAAGGTGGGAAACATGCAAGAGGAGAAACATCAAGCACAATAGATGGAACAATAGCCAAACAAGGACCCTGTTGTGAAGAAAGGTCACTATGTTCTGGATTAGCAGTGATAGATAACTATTGTGAAAGCATAGCTAGTAAATCATTATCAAGATCAATAGTCTCATACATATCATCAGAATCCCTAGCATGCATATTATTGTTAGTATCATGAATATCATCATCAAGATTAATTGTAATAGAACCCAAGATACAAATAGTATTGTCATGTTTGTTCATTTTAACTTTTTTTGAATTCACTTCCTCCATACACTCAAGCATGTGTTGGTAAAAGGAAAGTGAAGTATGAGGAGGGGTATGAGGTGAAGAAATGTTTTGGGAAAAATGCTCGTGGGCTCTAGAAAGATGTTTGCGATGACGATCATGAGCATGATGGTTACATTGTGTTTTACTAGATATTTAGTCTGGAATAGGATCAATCAACATCGGGTCCTTGTCTTCTTTAGGAGAAAGAACTGAAGGAACCACACTAGGTTAAGAGATGACAGGAAGAGGATGTGGATAAGGAGGAAAAGGTGGTGCAGGAAGAAGACCATGACTAGGATCATCTTGAGGTTTTATAAGTTCACAAATATTTTGAATTCTTAAAGGCTTGGTATGATAAAAAAAGATAATCATGATAAATTTTAGTTAGTTGAGGAATGTGAGGCCAAAAGAAATCAAGGTCAACAGAGTCTTGAGGCATAGAAGGCTGATAAAGACCATGGTTAGTTGTCGTGATTTCTCCATTATGAGGAAATTTAACACATTTATGAATAGGATAAGCCATGAAATTCATAGAGGTAAGCCAAGAAAGACCAAGTTTAACTTGAAAATGATCAGAAGTAGGAATAATAGTGAAAGTAGTGTCCAAAGTTTTACCACCAACTTCCATAGGGAAGAAATGGAACCATGGGAAGGATAAAGGAAACCATTTGCAAGTTTGAATCAAGACGTTAGATTTATCATAGAAATCTTTATGAAATTGTTTACTAAAAAGATGTTCTTCAGTTATCACATTCACCATGCAAGTGGGATCAACAAGGGTACCATGGGAAGGAAAGCCATCGACCCTAGCGACAATGTAAAGAGGACCATTGGGTGCTTTAATTATTTTAGTAGGAACAAAGGTAATACAAGATGGAGGTGAAGGTAGAAGTTTAGGTTGAGAATTTGAGGTTGGACATATTCAATTTGGTTGACAATATGAGTGGCTTCATCAACTTTCCCATCATAATCAATGAGAGAAGTTTTCTCAATAGTATTGGTTGAATGACATGGTAAAGGATTAGTGTATATTTGCAAATTCTTATTAGGAGGTGCAATTGATTTGTTTCCTTGGTTAATTTTCAACATCTATAGATATAGCATTAGAATCAATAAGGTGTTGAACCACATTTTTCAAGGAATAAATTTTTTCAGTATCATGACTAGGTTGACAATGAAATTGACAGAAAGCTTTGGGATTAAAGAATCTAGAAGGAAGTTTGGATGGGTAAATTGGTTTGATAGGAGGAATTTTAATCATGTTTTCATTCATTAAATTCAACATCACATTATGCAAAGATTCAGAAAGTGGAGTAAAAGTATGAGAAGGTCTAAACATGGAGGACAAATGAGCCACACCTTTGGATGTTGTTGCCACCAGTTCATCAACTGTGTTGGATGATTTGTTGATTTTGATGTAGTTGTTAGTATTCTAAAATTTGTTGAAATTCGATGTGGCATCAATCTTATCAATGGAAACAGGAGCCATTGGAGTGTTGCTCTCAAATTGACTCACTTGAAGTTGATAATGATGAAGCACTACAGACAATTGTGAAAAGGAAAAATAACTCAGTAAGGAGTATCTTATCTCTAATGTATTTTTGTAAATTAGTAATAAAAATGTGTTGTATATCAACATCAGGCACATGATAAGAAATTTGAGCATGCAAATGCTTAAATCTACCAATAAAGTCACTAACTTTTTCTTTAACGCCTTGTTTACAATGCATCAAATCAGTCAAAGAAATTTGAGGACCAATTTTGTTTTGAAATTGTTGAATAAAAGCATTAGCAAGCTTGTGGAAGGAATCAATTCAATACGGTGGCAAAGAGAAATACCATTGCAAGGCTTTGTCTTGAAAGGTTCTAGTAAACAACTTTTTCATGAACCTATAGTCGTGAGAGAAATCACTACACAAGGTTGTAAAAGTTTTAACATGAGTCACAGGATCCACCTTACCATTATAAGTTTCAAGATGAGGAATCTCAATACTTTATGGAATAACAACTCATATAATATTTATGGACAAATGACTAGCAATATAACATGTGGGAATGTTGAATTTGGATTGATTGAAAGAAACAATTTGTTGTTGCAAAGAGGACATGGTTTGAGCTAAGCTATTAATGGTAGAATCAGTGGAAGAAATGATAGGAGGAGAAACATTGGAATGTTAGGAATATTGTTTTAAATGGAGGGAATGTCGGAAGAATATTGAAACATGGTAGGAGCATTGTTGGAAGTAGGATTGTGATATGAAAAAGGAACACTATGATAAGAAGGCATAGAGGAAGGCAATGAAACACATGGAACACTCATAGGAAGAGAAGGAAGAATGGGATTAGGGAGACTCACATGTGTGGGGTTAGAAGTTTGGATTGAATTTGTGATACGGGGTGGTAAATAAGTGGAAACATAGGAATAAAAGTGGAGATACGTAAATAAGTTTTAACACTTGTAGTAGGGGGAACATAGCCTAATTCTTGAGCACATTTTGTAAGAGGTTTAACATTGGAATTAATAATATGTGAAATTTCATGAAAGAGGTTAAGACCATGTTCATCATTATAAATGATTTTCTTTAAACCTTCTACAACAAAAAGAGCTTCATGATTATGATTCTCTTGAGATAAGCAATGTTCCAACTTTTCAAATTCATGATTAAGCTTTTGCACTTGGGTAGGAGGAAATCTTAATGCTTCATCTTCATCATGAGAAGAGTTTTTATTCATGATAGGATTGGTATCATTAGGATGCATGGTGGTTTCATTAAGATTCCTAGGAAAAAAGGGAGGTTCAGAATCAAAGGAACCCACGAGTCTATGACTTCTTCTAACTAGAATACTATAGGTTGGATTCAAAGTGTTAAAGCTCATACATAAAGGAATGAAAGGAAGGAAAGATGCAATGTAAATAGAGATTATCACAATGCATACAAAGTAAATCTAGATATGAAAGAAGATTTTAACACCAAAATTGCCTATATTTAAATGCTTACTATGTAACCAAAACAAAGTAGATCTAAATATGGGAATGGAAAATCTATCTAGCCAAAGCATGCAAGAGATAATCTAGATATGTAAAGGAAACCTAATAAAAAGATCAAAAGAAGGAATGTAAATGCAATGCTAACTAGATGCAAAGAAGATCTAACTACCAAATAAAAAAGTATGAAGCAGTAAAGCAACAGGTTCACCAAAATGTATATGGTGAAATGGTGATCAATGGAAGATCACCAAGTCATGCATGTACATTGAGAAGACCCTAAATCATATCCTCAAGAAAAATCTGATTTGTACAACCCAAAGGAGGAAAGGGCATAAATGCAAGATCTAGCTAAGGGGAGAATTTAGGGCATTCTTTGTGATATATATATAAGAAAATGATAAGAGCTCTTATGTTTATGATTTAAAGAAGTTGTAACAACAAGGCACAATAACAAATCTGATCTAATGCATTAAATTAGATACAATATGTAGAAATAAGAATGTGTGTATCTGAAAATGGGAGAGGAAGAAGGTGTTCAAATGCTGATTTTCTGTCTGACAGGGTCCCAGAATGTCCCAATACCTGAATCCAACAGTCTGTAATCTCCAACTCTGAAACCTACAACTTTTTGTTCTGTCTTAGGAATAGTTTGAAAGTGGTTCGACTTGTACCCCTGGGTATAGATTAAATATTCAACCTATACCCAATTACTCAAAATTAGAAACATAAAGTTTATATGGGAAACTCTTTTGATGGTCCTTCTGGCTCTATAACTGGGCTTTGCAATTTGAATGCCAAGGTATATGTTGAAGGTTCAAACTATACCCAATACTCTCAGGACCCAGAACAAAAATGGATCTAGAAAGTTCTTCAAAATGGATCTATATCCAAATCTTCACTTCAGACATGCACCTACACACAAGAGAGAAGGGGAAATTGTTAGGAGACAGGGGCTTGCCTTGGTCAAGCCCCTGTTTAGGAATTAACCTCGAAATGAAATAAGTAAAAGCATGTAAAATAAGAAAAATGTAAGTATTCACCTTGCTTTTCAAACCTTTTTGAATGGTTACAGATCTTCTATACCCACAAAGATGTATGCTTGCTTGATTGAATGTTGAATTGTAGAATGTAGGATGTCTTCACCATTGCAATAAATCTACACTTGTGAAATCATGGATCATGGATGTATGTATGCTTGATATGATTGAATGAAGAAGGAAAATAATGAAGGATAGATATGGATCCTCTTGATCAACTGGAAATACCTTCACTACTCCATCATGAGAGAGAGATACACACAATAGTCTTCAAGCCTAGGAGCCAAATCCTTGCTTTCTTGAAATCACTTTGAGCTTGAATGCTTGCACATATATGTCTATAATGGATGCTATATGTCTTAGGTTGTAATAGATTACATATGTAAGTGGATGTAATAGCTAGTAGATGACCAAATAAAGGGGAAAGGCCTCCTTTTATATAGATTTTGGGGTTAAAATTTGTGGAGGCCGACTGTGCTAGGCGAGAAGATGAAAATACTGTGCAACGGGCCCGAAACCCACTAAATTTAAACCCCCATGGTATAGGTTGAAAGTGGTTCAACCTCTACCTAGAAGGGTAAATATTTAGGTAGATTTTGTGGGGTCCAAGAAGTATTAAGGGACTCAAGAAAAAACAAAGAGAAAAGTGAGAAAATCAAGCATAAATGCATCTAAAATTGAGATCACTAACATGGGGCCGAAATAGGTCCTAGAGATTCCAATTTAAAGGGTGCTAAATTTTTAGACCTATACAAGTATAAATATGAAAAGTACCAGAACTCCATCCCACCTTCATATGACACCTCTTTAGTTGATGAGATCAGGATCACTGTGATAGGAGATGTTGATATGTCTAAGTTTATTAAGAGGGTCAATACAACTACCAAGAAAGAGATGGTTTTTCTTATTCATAGCAGAATTCATCTTGTTTCTACATTTCCAATGGCTTCCCTAGAGCTAACATTCTTTGGAAACTACATGCGCCTCTTCGATAAAACACTCACAAAAATAGAAATGTCAGATGCAGCTTGGAAGAAGGTGAACAAATATGGATTCTTGTTCCCGCAGTCTACATGAGGGTTGGTTTCTTTGATGATGAGCCATACACACTTTGATGGTACTCTATAGACTGAATCATCTTGATGGAGCTTGTAAGGTAGCTCATGGAATTTCAAGCCTGTTAGTCAAATCATCATAAATTAGGGGTTGGTATCGCTTCACAAAACCTACTTTAGAAAGGAAGATATGCATTGATAAACACACCCAAGGAAAAGTGAATGGAACCAAAGAAACATGAGATTATACTCAAAAATTTTAAATCCAGGAAGCAGTTTGACTACTAAGGGATGAATGATAAAATCAAGAGGAGTTTCACTCATGTTCATTAATTCAAGGATATATGGATTGACCCGCGTACAAAGGATGACATAGGAAGAATAAATTACTGCAGGTTGAATCTAAAGAAGATTATTGATTTTAATCTAAATCAGATCCTAGAGGGTTTGGGGGAGGATGAGGATATTCTTGATCCTGAATACCATGAGTTGCAGATTGAAAAGCTTCCCATCATGCATTTTCAACGGTCACCCAAGGAAAGTTGTCTATCTTTGATAGGTTTCAATATATTTTAGCCAATATCAATGCATGGATGAAAAGAAGAGGCATAAAGACCATCAAAATTAAACTTGGAAAAGACTTTCATAATGCTGGTCCAGTTGGACATAAATTCAAGATCTGAATGAAGGCAAAAGATGGTTCTTCTTCATTAGCGATAGTAGGGATACCAAAGTTTAAGATCAAATGGGGAAAAGCCACAGTTTAGTCATTAGAAGAGGTGGTATTAGTAGAGAAGGATGTGGTAGTACATGAAAGAATATAGGTTGTAGCTAGTGAGGATGAATTACAGGTAAATCATGTTCTAGAAGTATCTCACACTGAAAATATAGTAGTGATTCCTATGGTTCTTGTTATACACTAAATTTTGCACCCTGCCAAGTGCTTGATCCTAGCAATCTAGTATACCATGGGAATCACTTCTAGGTTGTGGGACCTCTGCTAACTAAAGTGAAGCCTCTAGGTTCTAGGCCGATTCTTCTCGGATAATCACCTAATCTTCTCTTGAACATGAAAGTAAAATTGGAGGGAAAAAGGATAGAAGGAATACTTGAAAGGAAATGACTGAAAAGCAAATTATCCTACTAGGTTATACACCGAAGGTAACATGAATCATAAAATAGTGACCAAACCAACATGAAGATTCTTAGATCTAATATAACACAATCTTTTTGAATATGCTTGCATAAGTATCTCAGAGAGAGGTCTGAAATGGGAAGAGGCTATTCAAGGAAAGGAAAGATTTTACAAACAATAACTTTCCCAAAGAAATAGACACAGACTGTGACCTACAAGAAGACATTCACTCCAGCAAATAGGCACAAAATTAAGACAAAATAACTAGGGATGAACAAAATCCACAAGATTATCTAAATCAGATCATACGTAATAGTGCAAAAAGATGCTGAAAGAAAGAAAGGCTCAGGAACTCCAAGATTTCTCTAATATAAGCCACTATATTATATTATGTAAGAGAAGTAAAGACAAAGGAAAATCTTGAGGATAGAGAAGATATCTCAGAAAGCTCTTACATAATCTGGAATTTAATGAGAAGTTCCAACAAAGAAAAACTTGAGGGCAAAGAAAATGCCACAGAAAATCTTACATCTGCTGAAAAACTACTAAGCTCTAAAAGTTTCTAAAACTACTTATATATTGTTGGGATTAATGGGAAGTAGTACTGAGAGGGGAGGAGTGAATCAATACCTCTAAAAATATTAACACTTTTCACCTTTGATCATTAGTAATCATTCTTTACTGTATTACTGACCATATCTGATGTTCTTTCTTATGCATGTAATATTAATTCATAATCTTTAATTTTTTGCAAAATTCATAGAAACATTCATGAAAATAATAAACACATAACACAAGATATGATATCGCAGAAAACTCCTGTTAGGAAGTAAAAACTACGGTGGGGATGGCACCCACAAAACTTCACTATGTGCAGAATGGAAGGGAGCTGGTCAAGGCTTACAATTGATCACTTCTGATGATCTACCCTGTTAGGAATATTTAAAGTGGAGACCTGTTAAGATCTACTATGTTAAGATATTTTAGCAACACTAATGAAGTGTGCACTCGGTTAAGAGATTTACAATAGGACTATTAGGTCCACCTTCCTTGAAAGGATTTCTTAAGTGTACTGCACTTGTTAGAATGAGTGCAATATGTTTGAACTGACTGTATGCAATCTATAATTGCTGATCACAGATCCATTAAAGCTTTCATAATATGAATATCACATATAGTGATTTATTAATACCTTTTCTTGCTCGTCGGTAGCCTGTGTTCTTGTTCTTGAAACTGAATTGATCCTTTTCTTTCCTTCTACATGAATTCTCTTGTCTGATCCTTAGATACTCTCAGTGGCTACAATCATCATCGAACAACATGTTCACAATAAATTGAGCATCTATTTATACAAGTATTTGACCTATTCTAGAATCACGCATTAGAATGTTAACTCTAGATCCAAGGTATACAACTTGACCTTGATCTTTTAGTTTGCATGTTTTAAAATAGTTAGACTAATTAAAACAATAATAATTAAATTGCTTTCTCTGCACATAATGGATTTAAAAATAATCAAGAAGCTAAATATAAAACTTCAGTGATTTATCTGACGTGGAAAGTCAGATCCACTTTTTGCAGTATCTAACTTACTGTTGGTTCTTGATCGTCTGGTTGAATTGAAAGTCTGTTGGTGTTCCTTCATTGAATTGATTATCGAGTTCCCTTCATTTGTTAGGTTCCTCTCTTTGTTTTTTCTTTGGGTTGCACTGTTAGTTACTCATCAGGTTTCTTTGTCTATTTTTTCATCGGGTAACACTGAATACTGTTTTTCGAGATGCTTTGTACTTGGCAGTATCGGGTAACCTTGGCATTGGGTAGTGTTGTTCCCTGTCTGTCGGTGTAGTGTAAACCGATGGTGTAGATCATGTTTTTCCTTGTATATACGAATGAAAAAATATAATTCCTTCAATCTCCCCCTTTGACATTAGTATCAAAAATTGATATGTGCATAATACTAAAGTGTTTAGTATGTACACCATGTATATATCCTTGTCATCATATGACTCCCCCTAAATGTATGCATCGGTATAGTATAAGTATATATGTACATGTATACTTGCCTCTGTACTATACATTCCCTGTTCTTTTCTCTTTCTGACTGTACAAATTATTTCATCTTTCATTTCCCCTTTTACTATTGACTGTACATATCATTTCCCCCTTTATTTGATACTCATGAAAAAAATGTACAACTTATAAGTTGTCAAAAATGTGACAAAAATGTGTAACTTACAATGTGTCGAGAATATGTGAGTGGGTGTTCTTGATATCTTAAAGCAATTTCTCCCATTTTTCTTTCAGGAGTTCTAGTACCATGTTCTCTAGCTCTATTCGTGCATGCATATCATAAATGTTTTCTAGGACATACATTTATGGGGTGGAAATTAGTGCTCTTGCCTCTGTCATATGTTGTTGCAGTAATGAAAGTGTTGGTAAGAGTTAAGCTTGAAGCTCATTTACCTAATCTCTAAACTTGGTTTTTGCAATCTGTATGTCTTGTCTCAACTTCTGTGATTTCTTTAGCTGCTCATTGTGCAATTTGATTGCCTTTTCACTATTCATGAGACTTTGTGCACTTGTTTGAAGAACAACATCTATTTGTGCTATCTTGTCAGTATACTCCTTAGTGAGTTGATCTAGCGTGCATAACTTTTGTATCATGGTAATAGATTATGAGATTATTGGATCTATTGTGCTAACCAGTTCAAATAGCTTTACCTTTTGCAATGTCACTTCTTGGCTTATCTTTTCAGCTAACTTGAACTCATATTTCTGTTCAAGTCTATCTTCCATGGCCTTTTCAGCATCTATGTTCAGAGATGTGATTGCATCTGTGAGAACCATTAATTGATCAAGCATTGGGGTTGTTTGATCAACATCTACATCAGGTACAATTTGTTGAAGTATTCCTCATGCTACTTTAAGTACCTTTGCCTCTTTGGTGACTTTTCTCAACTTGTTTTGCATTGCTTTCCTTTCACAAAGTCTTGCATGCTTTGTTAATTCAGTTAGATCCAATGTCCTGGATCACAAACTGGAATCTCAATGATTTCATCCAGTGTCACTGGATTCTAATGCTTACTTTTCTTCTTCCTTGAGATTTGTGTGGACGCAGATGTATGAACTACCATTGCTAGTTCAGTTGTATTTTTTGAAGCGCTTAGTGAAGGCTTTGTTGAAGATGATTCTTGTGTTTTCTACTCGGGGTTCACCTATCATTTTGGTGAAGATGTCTCTCCATCAACCTTGGGTGTCTCCGCAATTTTTTCTTCTGATTTCTTCTCCTGCTCATCTGTCTTGGCTTCTTCACCTTTTTCTTTCTGCTTTTCCTCTTCTACTTTTTGTGCTTCCTCTTTACTTTGATTAGTATATTTTTCTTTCTGATCATCGGTTGCAGCTTGTTCTACAGTTGTATCCTTTGTTTCATCAGTTGTGTCCTTTGACTCTGCATCACCCTTGTCCTCGGGTATGCTAGTATCTGCTGCATTAGATTCTACATTACCTTCTAGTAGATTTATGGCCCTTATTAGCACTGGCATAATATCCTGAGTGCTCACCTATGATGCATCTTGATTTGTGTCTTGCTCATCGGTTTGATCTTGTTGAGCAGTGACATCTTCATCTTTTTGAAGTTGATCAACAGGGTCCAATTATGTGATGTCAATTATTGATGTGACCAGCCATATTTCATCAACAACATCCATGTCTTTGTTTCCTTGGGTCTCTAATGCTTGTTGCTTGATCTGATCCTTAAGAGATATAAATATGACATCATATTCTTTCTGAGGATCTTTATCTGAATCATACTGAGTGATGTTTTGAATTTCAAGATCATCCATGACTTGGTCTAAGTCAATTGGCTCAGCATTGTCTACACTATCCAAAGCAATGTGCTTAGGACTTACCTTATCTTTCTCATCCTCTACATGAGGTGTGTCAGTGAGAAGTAATTGATTCTCACGACTTGTTGACTCTGTAGGAAGATCTAAGAGTTGTCTCCATTTGGTCTCGGTCACACTATCCAGCTCTATAAACTTATCTTCAAGAACTTTGTAAGCTATTACCTTAGCTACCAATTTGCTTGAGTTCTTTTTCATTATTTCATTGATCTCTTCCATCTTTGATTCGGGAGGCATAAGTGTGACAAGTACACTCTCCCTTGCTTCTTTTTCTGTATGTAGAGCATATGACCATTGTTGTGAAATTCTGTTACCCATCTCTTTGGGTATTTGGCCTATAAACTCTACTGGTACATATTTAAACTTGACCATTTCCCTGATTATGACATATTGTATCTTGTTTTGGTCCTCAGGCTCAAGTTTATCCCATTGTCTAATCTTTCTATCAGTCATTATACCGGTAGTAGCAATTGACTCAGCAATTTCATCAATTGTTCTAGTAATATAACTTTTCTTACTTACATCAGGCTCATCCTCTTTGGAATCCTCAATGTCAACTTTATTCCTGACCATTCTTTTCCTCCTCTTGGTGGGTGTTTGTTTCTCTATTTTCTGCTTTGTTTTCTTTGTTGGCTGCTTCCTCTTATAGGTCCTCACTTGACCTTTTTTCAGAGGTGTAGTGTCTTTTATTGTTTGGCTCCTTGTTCTCTATTTCTTTGTAGGAGGTGGAGGTGTTGTCGTGCCAAAAAATTTCACGCTCAAAACGCAACAACTTTTTTTTTTTGAAAGAGAAATTGAATATTAATTTTGCAAACAAGAGGGTCTAAGGGGAATCATGACTAGAGTCAACATCCCTTAACCCTAAACACCATCTGTATCAACATATCAACCAGGTATACAAATAGAGTTTGATGATGTGGAGGAAGAGAGAAAGATTCACTATTCTCCGCCTCCAGGGTTATTCGAATTTACTTATAAGCTAAGGATTCTGCGTTAATATAAAACCCTCTAGGTGATGATGCTCCTTAATATTATTTTTATAGAAGTCAGTATACTGGCCACATATATTGACCACATAAAAATAACATTAAGGGTCCCTAAGTTTTCCCTAGGAAATTTAATTAGGTTATCCCTTATAATTAACTATAAATTTCAGATTAAACCTTCATCCCTATTATCTCAATTTAATTAAAAATAAGGGTAATCTCCTAAATGACGATGCTTCAATTTATAATTACGACATACCCATTTAATCAATGCACTTTTAACCAAATTAATACTCTCAAAGGTAACAATAGTTTATGATAAATATTATCAAAGTTTA
>MU228154.1:7389659-7408781 GCA_018584345.1 Thuja plicata | reverse complement strand
TAAGCCATGTCATATCCACTTAGGCAAACTCTCAAGGAAAGGAATTTTAAGAATGCATTTTAATGATTATGCTACCACATTCATCCACATACATATACGAATAAAAATTACGAAACAATGAGGTTTTTTCTTCTATTAGACGCAACCTTGGCTCAAACAGAGTTCACAATTTCCTTTGTTTGGTTCCCCGAATAAAGTACCATGGTTTCTCACCTGCACACTCAATTCAAATATCAGTAGCCCGAGAAAATAAATATACACCATAAAAAGATAAATATTATTTAGAACATAAGAACATCATCCATACACTAAGTTATTACTAAAGATTACAAGACTACGTAATTCACATCTTAACATTTATCATAAGGTAAAATTCACATTGCAATAAGTTGAAATTCAATATTTAAATCAGATAAGTCTAACTCTCTTCAATAACCATAATATAATCATAATAAGTTTTTCTGAATTTATATTCTCAAAATAAATGTCCAATCCAGAAAACATAATAAGGTCCATAATGTTCATCATAAAACATCATATGTCCATGCATCTATAATAATCAAATCCATGACATAAAGCATAAGGTCCATAATGTCTAATAATGCATCAAAAGTAAAGTATCATATGCTAGGTCTATCATAAGCAAGAACTAGAAAAACTATGATGGGGTCCGAGATGGGCCTCACAGGTGTATCAGATTCAGTAGCCTCAAAATATGATTTCTTCTCATGTCGCTCTTCACCGATGGTACCCTGTTCATCGATTTCCTCTGTTTGTTCCTCCTCATTAACTGATAGAATCTTTTCAAGATTCTTAACCATCTTATTCTTTTTGTTGACAATATTCTTGATTACTAGGCCTATTTTTATCTTTGACTTGGCCTCTTCATAAGTGCCAAACCTTGGTTGTTTTCTATCAAGTGGCTCATTGGTCAATGCATCAATTGCATTTGTAGCTTGATCTATGTTAATTTCATAATCAAGAGGTGCTAACCAAGCTATTCTTGGTACAACCGATTTTATATGTGTGAAGTTTGTATCCACCATAAAACATATCTCATCCCTATGTTTTTCAATTAGTTTCTCAGGGATCCTCACTCTTTCCATCATCTTTTCCTTGAATTCAAGGAAGTATGTAGTCATCACATAATCAAAATTGTCTCCTAGTGACTTGATAAGTTCACTAATTTGTAGTGTGACTGATTTTGTAGTATCCCACTTTACTTTTCCTACTGAAATAAATTATTATTGAAAGTAGAAGAATATACACATGATAAGTGAGCCGAACTTACATGTGTTGGTCTTTCCAAACCTTATTGTTGTCATGTTCTCATCAAGTTGCTTTAACAAGATCTCACATAGATCCATCTGTATTCCCTTTGTCACTATCTTGTAAGTTGTGCTTACTGCTGTAGAAGCTATGTTGTTAAGCCTTTTTTCTTGAAATATCTTGTAACCAATTACACATGCACCGAACCTCAGTTCCGCATTGGTGATGGTGTTAACCTTAAGGCCTCTGTTATCCCACATAGATTTTGTGAGCTTTTCAACTTCTGGCCTAGAGGGATGCTTGTGTGCCTTAGGCTTGTTGGTTATTGGATAACCAGTTACAACATGAAGGACATCCTTAGTGATTTTTTTAGGTTGATCTAACCACAATTTTTGATCATGCATTCTTCTCAAAACTAATGTAATCCAGTCGGTTTTGAAAACCCTTAGGAAATATAGGGCATTAGTTATCCCTTTAACCTATAAGTGTTTATGCTCTTCCTTCAAGTTCCCTTCTGCATCACACAACTTCTGGTAAGCTTGGTCTATCTCCAGATCACCTATTTCAACGATCTTACAGTGAATGTAAGACCTTACGTCTTCTATTAGAAAAACCCTAGGTGGAATTTTAGAGAATGCACCAGATTCATTGGGTTGTGATCCAATCTCTGGGCATATCTTGTACTTTGGTTCCACACAGGTGCTGTTCTTTATCAGCCTAACCATATTCTTCTTGTCATTCTTGATCTTTATGGTTCTTGAGGTGGTTGCCATCATTTTTCAAATTTAGGGATTTTATTGAAAATAAAAACTGAGTTCTTCGGTGCCCTCAGTACTTACTTCGATCCGTGAACCTTGTGAGTGATCTATTTGGAGTGTGCTGGATCGAGTCGAGGTCACTCTACTGAATGCTTTCTTTTTGCTCTATTTTTTCTCTGCTCTTTCTCTTTAAATTGCGTGTGAGAAATGAAGTACTCCCGTCGAGTATTTATAGAATTTTGCCCTAAGTCTGTCATAAATGCTCAATGACTCATCAGGTCATGAAGACGGAGTTCATCGGGAAGACTCTCACATAACATTGTCGATGTTGACATGATGCTCAAGATAGCTGTTAAGATTTCTGCTTTCACTGACGGATATCAGTGTTCTGTCATGACAACTTTATAAATTTGCTTCCTTACTGATGGGTGTTAGGTTACATTAGCAACTTAGCCATTTTATGTGTTAACCAAAAATTCTTGGTAAGTGTAAACAATGCATCCTTTATGTTCACTGATGATTTTTGGCATGTGTTTACCGATGGGGTTGTTTTCTCAGAATTGTAACAAGTAACATAATATGCATCTTTATTCATGCAGATTTTGACTATCTATCAATTTGTATAATGGAACTGATGCAAAGTATGACTTGGTGTAGTGCAGTTCCATACTTACTTGTTCAACTTAAGTGGGGGTGGTGATGTCACCAGATCCATTGGATGGGGTGTCACCATTTGCATTTCTTGTTCTAGCTTCATCATTGCTTGAAGCTTTTCTCCACATTTTGTCTCTAGCCCACCAAATATCTTCAATGGTGTTTCCATTGGGATATGTGCTTGTCTCTGTCATTCGGTCTATGCAGTCTTTCTTAAGATGACCAACTTTATGACAGTGTAAGCATGCCATTCCGGGGTTTGTCCATCCTCTAGACCTTTTGGTCCATGCTCTCATGCAATTTGCAGGAATGTGACCATATCTACCACATGCTGTATAATTTTTCCATGTACTATAGTCCCATACATATTTATTACCGATTCTCTTTGGTTGATAGGGAGTTTCTTGACCTTTAGGCTTCCATGCTTGCCTTTTCTTTTTCCAGAATTCAAGACTTGTGTGCCCATTCATTTTGCATGTAGGACAGTATTTGACCATGTAGGTTTCCTTCTTTGGTTGATCCATATTAGACTTAAATTCATATGCTTTATGTCCTTTCTTGTTACATTTATAACATAATCCTATGAATGAAGATGTAGATTTAGGAATACCTTTCATTTTGCCTCGGCATACATTTGATGTGTGGCCTTGCTTTCCATGGTGTTTGCATGTAATATTTCTTGGTCTTGGATTTTCATAGACATTCTTTGGATTGGCTTGATTTGATGATTCTCAATTTTCGGTAAAGCCTAGACCGTTATTGTTGACTCTTTGTTGTCCTTCAAGAAAATCATCCATTCTTTTATTGCTTTCTTCAGCCTTTCTGATAATTTCATTATGTTGTTGCTGAACTCTAACCTCATGCTTTAGTTTTTCATTCTCTTCTCTTAGTTCACCGATATCTTGTACTCTTTCAATGAGTTCTATATTCATTCTATTTTCTTCTTGACTCATAAGAATAATCTGATTTGTAATCTCATGGTGATGCTCAACATGTCTTTGAATTTCTAACTCTTTTTCTTGTAGCTTCTCTATAATCTTCCTCTTGTCATGAATAGCTAGTGTTTTTTCTATTTCAGCTTGTCTAGTAGAACTCATCACATGAATCATTCTTACCATCTGGGTCTCTTGACCGATTTGCAACATCTTTATTTTTTCTGTCAGATGTTGATTGATCTCCTTTAGATTTGTGATGTTCTCTTCTGATGTATCTGATACATTACTTGTATTTGATCCTGAAGACTCAAAGAAATCTGGAATCTCTTCTTCTTGATAATCTTTTTCATTGCTTTGAGTTGCCATACCTTTTCTCTCATCCAACAACTCTCTCATCTTGATTCTCGCTTCTTTATATTGTTCATAGAATATCTAAATTTCAAGCTTTTTATTCTCAATAATTTTATCAAGTTTGTACTTCTCCATTATATGATCTTTTCTCTTAAGCCTTTAAGATTTTCAAGAAGAGACTTAGCTCTGATACCAATTTTTGGGATTAATGGGAAGTAGTACTAAGAGGGGAGGGGTGAATCAATACCTCTAAAACTTTTAACACTTTTTCACCTTTGATCATTAGTAATCATTCTTTACTCTATTACCGACCATATCTGATGTTCTTTCTTATGCAGGTAATATCAATTCATAATCTGTAATTGTTTGCAACATTCATAGAAACATTCATGAAAGTAATAAAAACATAACACAAGATATGATATCGAAGAAAACTCCTATTAGGAAGCAAAAACTGCGGTGGGGATGACACCCACAAAACTTCACTATCTGTAGAATGGAAGAGAGCCGGTAAAGGCTTACAATTGATCACTTCTGATGATCTACCTTGTTAAGAGCATTTAAAGTGAAGACCTATTAATATCTACTATGTTAAGAGCTTTTAGCAACACTAATGAAGTGTGCACTCGGTTAAGAGATCTACAATAGGACTATTATGTCCACCTTCCTTGAAAGAATTTCTTAAGTGTACTACACTTGTTAGAATGAGTACAATATGTTTGACCTAACTATATGCAATCTATAATTACTGATCACAGATCCATTAAAGCTCTTATAATATGAATATCACCTATAGTAATTGATTAATACCTTTTCCTGCTTGTCGATAGCTTGTGTTCTTGTTCTTGAAACTGAATTGATCCTTTTCTATCCTTGTGCATGAATTCTCTTATCTGATCCTTAGATGCTCTCAATGGATACAATCATCATCGAAAAACATGTTCACAATAGATTGATCATCTATTTATACAAGTATTTGACCTATTCTAGAATCACGCATTACAATGTTAACTCTAGATCCAAGGTATACAACTTGACCTTGATCTTTTAGTTTGCCTATTTTAAAACAGTTAGACTAATTAAAACAATAATAATTACATTGATTTCTACGCACATAATGGATTTAAAAAAAATCAAGAAGCTAAATATAAAACTTTAGTGATTTATCTGACATGGAAAGCCAGATTCACTTTTTGCGGGATGTAATTGACTGTCGGTTCTTGATCGTCGGGTTGAACTAAAAGTATGTCAGTGTTCCTTCATTGAACTAATTGTCGGGTTCCCTTCATCTATTGGGTTCCTCTCTTTGCTATTTTTTCGGGTTGCACTGTTGGTTACTCGTCGGGTTCCTTTGTCCTTTTTTTCATTGGGTAACACTGAATATTGTTTGTCGGGATGCTTTGTACTTGGCAGTATCAGGTAACCTTGGCGTCAGGTAGTGTTGTTCCATGTCTGTCAGTGTAGTGTAAACCGATGGTGTAGAAGATGTTTTTTCTTCTATATACTAATGGAAAAATATAATGCCTTCAATATACATGCTCCTCTAGCACGCAAGCTCAGGAGTCAATTCACCAATTAGATTTAGGGTTGATTAGATATTACATAAGCAATGCTGAAACCCTAAGATTATCAAGTCTCCTCATTAATGCATCCTAGAAATATCCCAAAAGATTAGATCTGGCCATGAATGCACCTCCCATCATCATAAATTTGGTTAGAGAAGTATGCTCGACCCATCTTTCTTGTTTGTATCTTGAAAAACCACGCCACCGCCACAGAGCTCTGAGAATCAGATTTTTTGAATTTTTAAATATTTGAATAAAACGGTCATAGGTGGTGTGAGTACTCGCATCAACGACCCAGAAAATACTTGATCTCTTGTTTAAAACACAACTGTCGATCTTTCATCTCTGATTCTGAATGCCTTTACCTTGACTCATCTTTAACTCTGGATTAGTGAATCCCTTGTGTCGCTGAACCTTTTGATTAACTTTGAGTTTATAATGAGATTGCATAAGAGCTGCAAGATCTGGCACAAGATCTATGATCCGCGTTTAATCTCCAAACCATAAAAGAATATTCTGTTTCTTTATGAGATTAAGAGACTACCACAAGATCAAAACTTGATCAACGACGCAGAATCATACTAAGCTTTAACTGTACTTAACTTCCTTGACCATGGGTACATTTAGAGATTTAGCGACTGAACACATCTCGCAATCTCTAATCATTTGGTCTAACCATGGTTTTGTCACGAGACTCAATGACAACCGTGATATTATCTTTGCATCGACAGCCCACGTGAGATCTCCTACACTTTTTTGACCTTTGAATTTATCTGGAGACTCAGCGCAAACCACAGGATCTAGATGCAATCGACGGCTAGCATGAAATCTCGAAAGAAAGGAACCTAACCCTAAGTCTACTCAGAGATTATGAGATAAAATGAGCCTCAAAGTCATGGAATAAAATCTTAACCATAGAGTTTATCCTGAGATTCCATGCCATCCACATGATTTGAATCTAAACCTAACCTGATCTATGGTCTGCGTTAAATCTCTCAAACACTTGAGCATATTCCTTTTTGGATGTGAGATTACGCGATAACCACAACATTTAAACCTGATCTATGACCCTTGTGAAATCTCAATGACTTAAGAGGATATTATTTTCCCTTCTGAGATCGCGTGACCAAGGCAAAATGTGAAGACGCTGAGTAATATGGAATATTCTCCTCCCTTTGCACGACTAAGAGATAAATAAAGAAGGTTAATCTGCACATGACTTATTAATCACTTGAGTCACTTATAAAAGTAATGAAGAATTAGATCATGGCATCAAGAACTAGGGTTTTATCATGAAATGCTTAGGGTTTTTGGCACTTAGGTCTTTTTCCATGAACAAGGGTCAACTAGAGACTCAGAAAAATGCAGAGAACAAGATCAAGACTAGAAAAAATGCAAAATCTTACAAGATGGGTTATACCCTCGTGGGAGCCACATTTTTCTCCACTTGTAGCCAAATTATATAGGATGGGAAATTTGGGTAACAGTTCCTACAAAAGTGTCAATACCTACTGAAACTCCTATGTCTCCCCTTGACACTGATGTAGATTCATTTTCTACATTTTTTGTTCCCCCAATGAACTCATGCATAATTCATATTTCCTGAACCATTCCTACATCCATTTCTGAGGGGCAATATGATAGTTTGGATAACGTACTCGTAGCATATTCCATATTTCCCAATCCATCAAATATTTCTATGACTCTTTTGGATACCTAAGTTGTAGGGTTTGATAGATTCATGGTTGAAGCTTCTCAAGGCACTCAAGCTCTAGTAGCAATTCAGACCAAGGCACTAGCCATCATGACAAATGTTATGCAATTAGGATCAATGTATGCAGTGACCACCACCTTTCCTACTCAAGATGTGTCCTTCAGCCTACCTGCTTGGCTCAGTGCAATTAGTCTGAAGAGGAAGAAGAAAGAAGTCCTCCCTGATAATTTTGATTACAGGCAACTTAAGAAGACTTGTATATGAAGAAATTGTAATCAATGGTAGATTCCCATCTCTCTAATACATTAGGGATTAGGGTACCCTCACATATATAATAGATCTGGCAAGTACAACCAAGTAAGAAAGGGTACAAGAATGAGATCTATGTTTTATAGGTTTAGGTTTCCTTAATCCCTAAGATAGGATATGAAAGAAGGAAAGATGTATAAATTTGATCTATGAAAATAGATATAAGAAAGAGAGGGAGATTGGAATGTGTAGACCTAGAAATCAAAGAAGGAGAAAGAGGTTGAAGATTGATTTTATCTTTCAGAGTCCTGGAATGACCTAATTCCTGAACCCGACACTCTACAACCCGCAACACAAAATTTTGTAACTTTCTATTCTATCTCAGGAACAAGTCAAAAGTGGTTCAACCTATACCCAGGTATAAGTCAAAGGTTTGACCTATACCTAATCTGCTCAAAATTAGAAACATAAAGTGGATCAAGGAAACTCTTCTTATTGTCCTTTTGAATCATTAATTGGATTCTGTACTCTAAATGTTAGGGTATATATTGAAAGTTTGACCTATACCCAATACTGTCAGAATCCAAAAAATAAAATGGATCTAGAGAGTTTGTCCAAATGGGTTCCCAAATATGTAACTAAATCTATATTCTGAAACCTACAAATCTTGAAAAGTGTGTGTGCATGGCTATATAGGGGTTTGCCTTAGTCAATCCCCCATTTTGGTGATTTATACCTCCACGAACAGTTGTTAGAAAGTTTGTAGTCGTTGTGTATCTAGATTGTATGCCTAGAATGCAAAGGATCTAGTATGTGTAAATACCAAGATCTAACCCTAGAGAGTGAAACCCTAGCATGCAAATAAAAAAATATATATTTAAATGCATGCAAATGTGACAATGTAAACATGAAGAAACAAAGCATAGATCTAAAAACAAAAAGGAAATCATAACAAGCGCCCAAGGGAAAAAGTACACCTTTCCATCTTCACACTCCATTTGAAACTCCATGATGTAGAAAATGATGTCTTGAATTCTTGAATAAGATCTTCAATAATCAACCCTTGCTTCAAATGGATGTCCTCAAGTTTTTGGATTCCACCTTGCCATTGCTTGTTTTAATCAAATTGGGATGTCCAACTTGCACTTTATTTCATCCACATATATATGTCCTTATGCCAAAATGAAGCAAATAGGTTTCTTTTATAGTGGTTTCAGGATTCAATTTTGCGAAGGCTGACCTCACTAGGTGGGAAAAATGAAAACACCTATACCCAGAGGGTGTTAATTTCAAGGTTAAGTGCAGGATCTAAGAGATGTTAAGTGGGTCCAGTGAGAAACATAAAGATAAGAAAAAAAATGAGTATAAATATATTCAAATATTAGAATTACCCAAGATAAGGCACACGAGGGAAATGAATTTTGTGATTGGAGGAAAAATAGGGGAGGATGCATAGAGATTAGATGCTCCCTTGATTTTTGTGCAAGTGAAAAAAGGGGAAAAGAAAAGGAGGATGTAATTAGATCCTACCTCGACTTTTGCACAAGGTAAAGAGGGAAATGTGATCAAATTTTAATTAGGTGTTCATTAAATGTAATCGCAATGGAAAAATATAATGAAAATACACTAAGGATGGTGCTAAACAACTATTAAACTATAGAGAACACAAATTCTTACAATTTAAGATGATACATTTAGCCCTCGCTTTAGCAGTATATGACACTATGTGCATATGCAAGCTAAAGTAGAAAGGACATCAATAAATGAAAATTGATATATCAAAGTCCACCGTGCATAGATCCTACAAGAAACTATTAGTAACTGCATCCTGCAAAACGACATGTTAGTGATAATCATAAATCACCTAGGACTTACTAAGGAATATGGTGAAGTTCATGGGTAGCTAAATACCCCCCTATTTTGGCTTGCTATTAGGAAGGTAAAACACAAAATCATGTTTACCACGATGAACTATGAAGGTAAAGTGTTGACAAAGTATTTTCAAAACCTTTCAAGATAAACTAAAAATGTTTCAAAAGGTACTTGGATAGAAAGGACACCGAATCACGACTCCAACACCTGTAATGGTGTGGAAATTAGGATTTCCTAGTTCAAGTTATGATCAAATGGTTACAGAGAGGTATTAATAAAGAGAACTATTCATAAAAGTTATATAGAAAATAAAAAAGATACTAATTCTAAAAGTACTTATAAGTTAGTTATTACCTTTTGAGAAGCTCATTTGTGATTATTACCTTAATTGTGCTCTTGTGAAGAAGGAAGAAAAATCAAGGAGGAGAAAATGCCGAAGAAGATAACACTAGAGCCCATGAGACTGGAGGTCTTGAGGAGATCAATCGAGGAGGACATGCCTATGAATGAGGTATTTCTTGATTCTTATGCTTTACCTTTTTTCCCAGCATTCCTATCCTTTCTCTCTAGATGTAGAATGTCGATTCTAGTGATGTTATGAAACTATTTTAAGTTAGAAACCCATAAATTTGACCTATACCCCAGAATTTGATGTATACCTAGGAAGTGGACCTATACCTGGGAAGGATTTTAACTTGTACCTAGAAAGTTGACCTATACATAGGAAGGTGACTTGTACCTAGGTGTTTCTATTTTCTACATTGTTGATAGATTTAGATTAATCAAAATGATGTACTAATGGGATCTTGTTGTTCTATGATTGTAAGACATGCTGACATTACAGGAACATTATTTCATAAAGAACATTGCGTTCCTTCGAGCACAGTACACATCAATGAAACCATGAGATGTTCATCTATTGAGATATGTTGGTCTATATTGGATTTATCATCTTCCCCATATCCGATTTCAATGGGCCATGTTGGTGTAGGAGCACCTAGGGTTTCAAATCCCTTATTTTGTTTAGATTGTTTCCTCTCCTAGTTGCATAGGCAAATTAGAATGTTTAGGAAGATTTTGGATTGATTTAGGGTTTATTGTGTTTGCTTTTAGTAGTGTTTTATTCATTCACTCTTTGTAATGACCTAAAGGACAAAATGGGTCAAAATGTTGAATGAACATGCTTGTTTCTTAGGAGGGTGTTTTTAGTGCTTTTTTTTTATTATTTTAATTTGAGGTTGTTTTTAGGCCTTTGGAAATCTAACCAAGGGATTAAATGTATGGAAAAGTCAAATTTCTAGGAAATATGAAAAGCTGCTCAATGCAACATTTTTTTTGTAACTTTAAAAGTTGCTCGACAACTTTGTCCCAAAAGTTGATTTTGTCCTAAATGGACAAATAAGTCAATTAGCGTGGTTGATTTGAAGAGGGGAAGACTATTTAAGAACTCCCATGGAAACATTTAGAGGTTGGATGACATTTTGTTTATATTTTCATTGAATGTGAAGTTGCAGACAGAGACTGTAACCATTTTGAAGCACTTTTGATTGCATACTCTTGAAGATGTATTAGCTTAGTTGAATTTCCACTGTAATTAGCTTCTCATGCTTGTCTAAAAACTCTGTGTGGAAGAATTTTGGTTAAAATGTTTCATTTTGTAGCTTCTTGTAAATTTCCTTTTAAGTTGTAGCTCTTTGGTCCAATTCTGGACTGTACATAGAAAATGGCTCCTCGTGGTCTTTAAATCCATGGAAAAAATGGGCCTAGATGGAAATATAGAGGAGTCACTGTACATATGTTTGTTTTTGGTTTTGTTAGTAGAAGATCCAAGGTTGATTTTTGAGCTCTTGCCCTAGGCGAGCTTTGCTATAGCCCGACTAGGGAAATTGAGTGATAGGAAGCCATATCTTGTAGGGTTGGATTGGTAGAAACAATCCAGGTGTTGGAGGTTGATAAAGAAGAGGTGATATGACCCTCTATGCTATGGTGGCAGTGGAAGAGTTTAATTCATAAGGTTCTGAAAGCAAATGCAGAGTAAAGGCCTATTAGCCCTACTAGGACAGTGTCCCTCAAGCGTTTTAAAGGTTGTACAGACAAACTGAAGAAACCTCACCTTGAAAATATTTGATGTTTTGAACAAGGGTATCAGAATCCTAAGATATATTTGGGTTTTTTTTGGATAATTTGTGAGAAAATCCAAAATTTGACTTGAAATAGGGCTACAAGAAATCTCTAGGCCTAATCCTAGATTGTAGGAGTTTGATGTGTGAATGGATGTTTGTTGGTTTCAAACTTTCAAGAATGTCCTAAAATGACCTAAAGAAGTGAGAATGAAACCCTGCAAAACATTGTGAGTGTGTTGGCATAGGTTGATAGAATCTACCCTTGTAGATTCAGTGAGTATTGAAAGGACTTGTTGATAGGATGGTTCTTGTTTAGAAAGGTGAAGTTCTTAGTGAATTTCCTTTAAGATTAGGGTTGTGATATCCCTAGAAGGTCTAGGAAAGAGACCTTAGGTGAGAGTCAAGCTCTCTTTAGAGTGAGAATAACTACTCCTATGACATGTTGATGGCATTGATGGAGAGATGGATGAGGATACATGTTCATTCCATTTACCTTCCAGGGAGATGATAGTGACTCTGGAGGATGTATACAAGATCCTACGACTGCTTGTCTGAGGATAGATAGTGATATTCCTTACAGATAGAGATGATGCAGAGGTTGAGAGAGATTAGAGGTACTATTGAGGGCGGTCTCAGCTTCACACTCACAGGGACTTGATTCAGCTGAAGGCCATATTTCATGCTACAAGTGAGGTACCTTTGATCAGAAAGATATTATTGTACATTTTTTCCATTGTAGTTTCTCCTAATACAAAATTTACTACATTCTCAACACCTTTGGCATATTTAGTTAGGAGCATGGAGAGACACTGGGTAGTATACTCATGGGGGAGGAGCATGCTAGCCCACCTATACTATGAGCTCAATAAATTTGTGAGATATCAGAGACAAAGTCTAGCATTATGTACACTTTTAAAGGTTTGGATGTTTGAGCATATCACATGCACCAGACGAAAGGGATACCTTATGACCATAGATCATATTGATCCATGTGCATTTGGTTATACACTAGGTGGGATGTGGTAGTTTGGAGATTTGCTATATTGGAGGGTCACCAAAGATCGATTACATGGTACCGATTGTATGTTATGAAAAGTAAATTGTCCAAGACAATCGCTAGAACATGCAAATGTTAGAAGTTAGTCATTTAAAGAAAGATTCAAAGAGTTAACATGTTCAAGTGAATGAAATAAAGAAGACAAGAACTAACACCACAACCTCCAATGAGCCAAACAAGGGCACCCAATGCCTTGTTTATTTGCTCTTAGAGATTATTGTGGGTGTGCTCTCCCAACACAATAACTTAATCCCACTATGATTTGGATGGATGAAACTATAATGCAAACTAATTATGGATGAAGAGCTCAAGAACAAGTATGAAGAACTTGTCTCAAGCCATTCACCATTGATGAAGATGCAAACTAACCTAGATTGATATGAAAAGACTAACTAAGATTCATTCCATTGTAGACCTAAGATGTGATATCTAGATGAACTAAAAACATGAACATAAAAATGAGCTCTAAAATTAAAAATCTAAACTAGCATGATAACAATGCATAAATGAGAGATGATTTGCTCTTGACAATGGCCTCTATTTATAGATTTTTTGGAGGAGAGAGAGAGAGAGCTTGCGTGAGGTGGAGCTCATGTGGCATCCACATAGGTGCCACATGAGGGACACATAAGCCATGCAAGAGGCCTACTTTGCTCACACATGTGTGAGCAACTTTGGATGTGATGGGTCAAAGTGTACTTAAAGTACACATGTGAAGGATCTTGTAAGAGGTGTAAGAGTTTTAGTCCAATGAAACACTTTTAGAAAGTGTCATCAAGGTTGTAAAAAACTTTGTTGGCACCAAACTAGCATGTTTTTGAAAAGTCAAATTTGAAAATTTTCTCACACATGTGTGAGCAAATAATTAGGACTAATATGTGTAGGAATCAAGAAATTAGCCTAATTAACCTTAGTTAATTAGTAAGTAGGTCTATTTGGTGAGAGTGATGTGAGGTAGGGTAGGATCTAGGTTCAAATTAGTTTAATCCAAATTAGATTTAGATTAATTGTGGCTTAGTAGAATTAAGTCATGTGGAGGAATAAATAAATCAAAATTTATTTAAAAGGAATTAATGACGGAAATGTATATAAATAAGATTTAATACATTAAAGGGGATGATATTTAAATTAAATTTAAATACTAAGGAAAGTGAATCATATTTAATTAAATTAATTAATTAAATATATAGAAAATTATAACAAATATAATTAATTATAATTAACTATAATGTTATGAGAATATTAATTAAATTAATATAAGGATGATTTTGGACGTCTACATTTTGCCCCTCTTTGATACAGCGTCGAAAGTGGCATCACGTCAAAGAAAATAAAATAAGATGCCCCAGAGATAAAATTAATTATGGTGGGAGATGAGATGATGCCCCCTCGAGAAAATAACAGAAAAAATAATTTTTTTTAGAATTTTCTCAAAAAAAGGCAGAAGAGAGGAAGAAGAGAGAAAAGGGGGAAATTAGGTGGTGTCGCGAGACACGTCCTTGGGGGTGGGGTAGACCTAGGATAGATTGGGGACATGATGCCCCAATCAGGATGGGGGAATAAACATAAACCTTGCCAAGAGAAAAATGCAAAGTGCAATATGACCTAGCTAAAATGCAATCCTAACTACATGATGACAGTGGGATTGATATCGTGTTAATGTTGGAGAGCACACCCTAGTTTGATTTTGCAAAAGGATTTATGCACCATGTGCTACAAAACACAAGTGACATGGTTCCTTTGCGTGGACTAGACTCTCAGATAAATAGGTTGCTAGGAACAAGAATGCAAGATATCAGGTATGATGAGACCTATGAAATGTTGCTCATGAGGAGACGTGATACACCCAAATCTTTTTAGGGATTTGGGATGCATGAATCCTACCCCCAGTGAGAGATACATAGTCATAACTGAACATCAAATATAAATGCACTAACAATCTATGACAAGTAGATCATACCACAAATGACACGTATTCCAACAGGTAATCACCATAATGAATCAAGATATGAAAGATCGAGGCTGTCACGAGAATGACACATTGAAACACAAGATAAAATCAACCAAAAGGCATCCTGACCAAGTGGTCATTCAGTCCAAAATTTCTTTCCATGAATAAAATTTGATGTGAGGACTGATAGAAAAGATGACACCGGAAGGATGCATCCTGATGGGCAAAAGATTGATTGATTGAAACATGAATTCGTTAGCAATTTCTTGTGAATAGAATGAAACTAGGAAAGTCAATCTATCTACTGATTTGTTGGAAACGTTTGCGGTCACTGTGTCTAGAATAAAGCTCAGTGTTGATGGGGTAAGCTCAGTCGTGCGAGAATGCAATTTTATAAGAAGAGGAATTAGATGCAATGGGATTGGAAGATAAGATGAATTAGATAGAAGAGGAAGGTATTAGATTAGAAGAGGAATGAATGGGATAGAATTGAATTGGAAGAAAATAAATGAATTGGAAGATAAGATAAATAGAATGGAAAAGGAATGGATTAGATTAGAAGATAGAATGGGAGACAAATGAATTGGATTAGAAAATAGATAGAATGGAAGAGGAATGGATTGGATTAGAAGATAGATGGAATGAAAGAGGAATGGATAAGATTATTGGAAGTTGGAAGGAAGAATAAATAGATGGGAGGAGAGGAAGATAAGAGGAATTGGAGAATATGAGAGAATTGGAAGATAAGATAGATAGAAATGGATTGGATTAGAAGATAGATAGAATGAAAGAGGAATGGATTAGATTAGAAGATATATATATATAATGGTTGAGGAAGATAATATATATGAATGGATGAATATGAATTTGATAGAATGAGATTCAGACCAATGACAAGGGAGAATCAAGGAATGGTGGAGATGGAGAGATGGATTGGATGGGAGATAAATGAAGGGAATGGATGGTTATGTAATATTGAATAGATGAATAGGGAATGTGGGATTGAAGGATGGAGATTCAAGAACTATGTGGTAAAGGAGTGAAATGCCTCACACTAGTAGTAGGAAAATGAAGGATGGGAAGATCGGGGATAAAGGATGCATGAAAGAGAAGGATGGTGTGTAAGGGATGTGAGTGGAAGACTGAAGAATGGGGAATGAGTAGATTAGGATCCAAGGACTATGTTTCAAAGGATGCCCCAATACTAGAGGTGGGAAGATGAAGGATGGATAGATGGTGGATAAAGGATAAATGAGATGGAGAGATAGTTGTGAAAAGGATATGCATGGAGGGGAGGAAGGTGTGTATTGTCCAAAGCATGTATGGATGTATGAGTGCCTCTAGGTTTGTAAGGAAGAGAAAAGGTATGCAAAATGGAATGGATTTGGAGAAGAGATATGAGATGGAGGGTATGAATATGATAGGGGATATGATATGAAAAATACGGATAGGATAGAATAATGGATAATGTATGGAGGAAATGCATAGGGTAATAAAGATCAAAAGACATGGGAAACAAGGATGGAATTATATAGGATTATGGAAGGGGGATGTAGGAAATGTATAAGACAAGTACTATGAAATGGAGGACATGGACAGGATGTCAAGATCAAACATGGATAGAGGATGATGGACGTAGTTAGGATGATGGATAGTGAATATGAAACATGGAGTATATGAGTGGAGGGAAAGTATATGATAGTCAAGATCAAATATGGGAAATGGATGATGGAATTAGATAGGATGGTGGATGATGGATAGGGTAGGTGGAAGATATGTATGGTAGCATAGGCATGGATGGAGCTTTCCCCCAAGTATAGAGTGCAAGGGAATGAGGATAAGTAAATGGATATATAAGTAGATTTGGATGACAATGGATATGTGATAGGAAGATGGAGGAAGGACTCAATCATCTAGTTCCATGGATGAGATCCCTTGAGATGTATTTTTCTATATATATAATAGATCAAGGAATTTTAGATAAATGATCATAGATGTTGGTAGGATGGTGGGAGGGGAGATGAAATGCATGGGGGGATGAAGGGGGGATAAGGGTTTATGAATAGGGTTAGATTAATGGGATGGGAGGATGGGGAAGGATTGGTGGATAACGAATGAGAGATTGAAAGACTTGTGAAGAAAGGGATATGAGAGTTAGAAAAATCATCATTGGAACACACCTTGAAGGGTGGTGAAGTACTGGATTTTGGGTTTAAGGACCCAAAATAGAGGAAGGAGGTGATGGATTTAGGATAGTGGATAGAGGTATTTGAGGATCCAAAATGAAGGTATTTGAGGATCCAAAATGAATTTGAGGGATGTGGGATTTTTAAATGGAGGATAAAATAGATTTATGAAGGGAAGAAGGTGTGGATTAGCAAGGTTGGATGCTCACTTTGATTTTTCTTTGAGATGCATTGCTTCAATAAGTAGCTTGGGAATCCACATGATTTTTGATTTTTTTTTTTGGACCTTGGTGGCATTTTGAATTTTCTTTCTTGTGGATCATATTTTTCTTTTCTTGAACATGTCTTTTAGATGGGACATGTTGATCCTTGGATTTTTTTATTTTTTTTTGTGGATTTTGGCTTTATGCATTTTATATTTGGCATCCAAATTGCTTCCAATATAAATGGAATGAGTGCATGAGGGTAGATAGTTTGGAGAGTTAATGGAAGGAATAATGGAGGGTGAATGTTGGAAGGAATACAAGGATGTGTGCCTTTGTTGATCTTTATTATGGATTTGAGGTTATGGAGTGGTGGACTTGGGTTCGGTGGATGAAGGTATGTAAGGACCCAAAATGGATGGAAGGGATGAAGGATTTATTTTTGGGACATAGGGACCTAAAATGGATGTGGATGAGGAAGGGATTGAGTTTTGAACATAAGGGCCCAAAATGGATGTGACTGAGGAAGGGATGAATTTTTGGACATAAGGGCCAAAAATGGACTTGGAGGATGGGGGATGGGAAAATTTGAGTTTAGATGGAAGAATTTCAGATGTAGAAGGGGTGAAAGATTTACCAACATCTTGAGACATTCTTTTTCCAATGGGATAATTTTTATTTTGAACACAAGATGTGAGACCATGTGAATTGGGTTTATGGATGGATTTGATAGGTTTGATGGGATTTTGTGGAGGATTAGGATCATGTGGAGGGATAATAGGATTTTGAGAGGGATAGGCATCATGACATGGATTTGAATCGGCACTTTGATCTTGACTTTGGGGAGAAGTATGTGTTAGAGTGAGTGGATCTTGATATGGAAGGGAATCATGCAATGAAATGGAGGGGATGGAATCATAAGATGGAGTAATTTGATCTTGACACGGAGGGGGTTTAATGGATGGGATACAAGGAATATCTTCATGAAGAGGAGGATAAGTGGAGGTTAACTCTTGACATGGGGGAGAATCATTGGATGGGGTGGAGGGGATGTCTTTAACTTGATTAGGAATGGGATCATGAGATAGGTTAAGGAGGATAAGTGGATATTGATATGGAAGGAGAGGATCTTCAAATGGAAAGGTGTCATAAGATGGAGAGGTGTCATAAGATGGAGGAATATTTAGATCTACAAGAGAAGAGGAATCCATATTAGCATGCTTTGGAACAAGGTATTGACATGTGTGGACTTGTGAGGGTAATGTGATGGACGAGGTGGAAGCTTCAACTTGAGTGGATGGAGGGATGGGAGACTCATAAGGATTAGGAGATTGAGGTATGTATTTATTTGGAGGGGACGATGGTAGGTTCATGACTTGAGGGGATTTCACAACTTGATTTGGGGATTTATATTTTTCTTCTAGCCCTTGGATCCATTCAATGGAAAAGGTAGTGTGGGATGGGGATAATGTAGGATTTAGAGGATTGGGATTATGTGGAGGATAAGGATTATGATTTTGGACATGAAGCTCAAAATGTGGGGGATTAGGTGTGGATTGGGATTAAATGGTAGATGGGAATTATGAATTTGGACAAATGGGGAAGGACATATGTCTTTAAAGGAAAACTTTTTATTTTTACCCCCATTTTGTAGGCTAAGGAAAATGTTTCAGAGTTCTTGAATCTCGTGGGAAAAGTGGCTATGAGATGAATTTCCCTTGTCAAAGGTAGAGGAAGGATAAGAAATGGTAGATGAATTTGGATTGGATATGATGTGTTGAGGATTAATTTGGTAGGTAGGTTGGATTGGAGGTATGGTTTGAGGATTAGGGTTTAGCACTTTATAGTCGTCAACCATTTTGTGAAACCAATCCATATCCACGTTGTTTGAATGAGTGGTTTTGGAATTGGATTAGAAGATGATGTTGAAGAAGTTTTAGATTAAGAGTGGATGAAGTGACAGATTTGAGGATGGATGAAATATGAACTTAGGAATTAGGAGCAATACTTGGACTTTGTTTTGATTTAAGAGGGCAAGGCCTCAAGGATTTTGATTTTGATTGACTTTGATTTGATTTGATATGAGGGAAGGGCCTCAAAGTTGGTTATGATTTGATTTTGATTTAAAGGTTTGAGACAAACCTAGGTGAAACAAGACCCTATGATGGTGCAAACAAAGGATTGATTTGGATGATGATATCTTCTTCTACTTGGAGATAGACTGATGATCCCAAG
>MU228154.1:7374013-7389190 GCA_018584345.1 Thuja plicata | reverse complement strand
TATGAGGTTGACAAGTGGATTGGATTAGAAGAATGATGATTGGATTAGGTTGGAGGAAGATGAATGATTAGATTGGATTAAGAAAGAGGATGTTGATGTGGATTAGAGGGATGATTAGGATGAGAATCAAGAAGTTTGTGGATGTTTAGGATGGAATGATTAGAATGATTGGGAAGAATAAAAATGACTTGGAAGAGGTGATTAGGATAAGAAGTATGATGATGATGAAGAAGTGGGTTGATGTGGAGATGACAATGTAGGATTCTGACTGATTTTGGACTTTTTAGGTCAATTTGTTCATTGGCAAGAACTGATTTTCAACATACATCAAAGGTATTGACTACGCTAAGTATACCTTGACTCAGATTTTGGGCATAGCTAACAGTTATTGAAGACACATATCTGAAAATAGTCATGGAAGGGACAAAGAAACCTTTCAAGAGACAAGCAATTGTGACTGGGGAATTTTGATAACATTTTGATATTTCGTTTGTGTATGTTCAAGTGACTCTTTCAAGCCACTTATGTTTTTACATGGTTTAACACAACAAAGACAGTACAAATAGTAGCTACCTTAAGGAATTGGCTTCGCATGAAATATTATAGGCCCATTGCTTAGTATTCATTTGGCTCACACAACAGTGTCACCCATGGAAGGGCACCCATGTTTTTTGCCTTTTTCCAGGTATTGTTGCCTTGCTACAAAGATCTCTTTCACAACACAATACCCCAGGACACGTATGATGGGAATCTTGGGAGGAGAATTTTCCCTCCCCTTGCACTGTAATAAGTCACCGTTCGGAGGTAAATCAGGTAGGCTACTAAGTTATAGTTGGTAATAATATTTCATGGCATCCTCGCAATTGGTTTGTACAGCGTGAGACACTTAATTCTCTAGTTCAACCATGCCAATATGCTAAGGATATTCACTCAGTATGGACTACCATTGAACACGACCCGCCTGAGCTTGAAGGGATAAAGCAGACCTTTGGGTCACACCTTATTTCTATACCGGCCGAAGGGATTACCAGTTTGAGGTCATCCTCTAAAGGGGAAGTGCACCCTCTAGACAGGCCTCTCAAGAAGCTTGATTAAGCTAAGCTTTTTCTTCATCCAAGTTCCACGAAGGTGAGGGGAGAGGATACGACTATAGTTTAATCATAGCATCACATATTTTAAGGGATCTAATATAATGAAAAAATATCTCAAAAGAAGTGTTTAAAAACACTTCTTCAAACACACCAATAAGATTTCATTTCCAAATTGAACCTAGTTAAAGAAACCACGTGTTTTCTACCTAAGAAAAAGACACAATAGTGTGATTAAACATGCAAGTTCAATTCATTTCCCACACAACAATGAGGAAAGATTGTAAAAAGGGTGTGTTCATTTGCCTTAATTCATTCAAGAATGGTGAAGTTCATTCCCTTATGCATTCAAGATTGGATGTGGGTTTTTCCTTTAAGCAACATGCATTTAAATACTAGTGTTTAAATCATACAAATTCATTCCCAAAATCTATTAAAATCCAAGGAAATCTGCATGAAAAATATTAGTAATCTTTAAAGTCTTCAACCCTAAAATGCTGCAAAAAGGCAAACAGATTAGTAGCACTTGATTCCTAACAATATGTTGATTCCTGAAATTTGACTAAGTCTGAAATTTCTTAAAAACCCTAAAAAAATAGATTCTGCATCTTAAATCCTATGAAGTTGAAACCACTCTCAAACATCCTAGAAGTATATATTTAAAATATATCTTAAAGTATAAATACTAAAATGATATATTTTAAATATAGACCTGGTGCTGAAATTAGTCTGAAGCATACATAAATTTTTTTAAGAAATCATTCAATAAATACCCATCTCTTAGAACAAGTTAAAAATGAAAGAAATGCAAAGACAACAATGACAGTACGCAGACGGTGATCTGCACAGACGACGGAGTTCTACACAGACAAGAATTTTTAAGCGCAGATGACCATTCTGCGTAGATGGCAATTTTTAAGCACAGACAACCATTCTAGGGCGGAGATGGTGATCTGCGTAGATGGAAGTCTAGAAATGTAGACGGTAATCTCAGAGCAGAGATGGATCAGTAAAACGCTTTTTTAGAAACACGTAAAAATGTGGGAATTATAAATTTTTTGAACAAATAAGTGACGTGGGTCCCATTGAGCGTGCCAAAATGTATGTGATGAAAAGTATCTTGTCCAAGATAATTACTAGAACATGCAAACATTAGAGGTTAGTCATTTAAAACAAGATTCAAAGAGTTAACATGTTCAAGTGAATGAAATAAAGAAGACAAGAATTAACACCACAACCTCCGATGAGCCAAACAAGGGCACCCAATGCCTTGTTGATTTTCTCTTAGAGATTATTGTGGGTGTTCTCTCCCAACATAATAAATTAATCCCACTATGATTTGGATGGATGAAACTATAATGCAAACTAATGATGGATGAAGAGCTCAAGAACAAGTATGAAGAACTTGTCTCAAGCCATTCACCATTGATGAAGATGCAAACTAATCTAGATTGATATGCAAAGACTAACTAATATTCATTCTATTATATACCTAAGATGTGATATCTAGATGAACTAAAAACATGAACATAAAAATGAGCTCTAAAATTCAAAATCTAAACTAGCATGATAACAATGCATAAATGAGAGATGATTTGCTCTTGACAATGGCCTCTATTTATAGATTTTTTGGAGAGAGAGAGTTTGGGTGAGGTGGAGCTCATGTGGCATCCACATAGGTGCCACATGAGGGACACATAAGCCATGCAAGAGGCCCACTTTTCTCACACACGCGTGAGCAACTTTGGATGTGATGGGTCAAAGTGTACTTAAAGTACACATGTGAAGGATCTTGTAAGAGGTGTAAGAGTTTTAGTCCAATGAAACACTTTTAAAAAGTGTAAGAAAGTGTCATCAAGGTTGTAAGAAATCTTGTTGGCACCAAATTAGCATATTTTTGAAAAGTCAAATTTGGAAATTTGCTCACACATGTGTGAGCAAATAATTAGGACTAATATGTTTAGGAATCAAGAAATTAGCCTAATTAACCTTAGTTAATTAGTAAGTAGGTCTATTTGGTGAGAGTGATGTGAGGTAGGGTAGGATGTAGGTTCAAATTAGTTTAATCCAAATTAGATTTAGATTAATTGTGGTTTAGTAGAATTAAGTCATGTGGAGGAATAAATAAATCAAAATTTATTTAAAAGGGATTAATGAGGGAAATGTATATAAATAAGATTTAATACATTAAAGGGGATGATATTTAAATTAAATTTAAATACTAAGGAAAGTGAATCATATTTAATTAAATTAATTAATTAAATAGATAGAAGAATATAACAAATATAATTAATTAAAATTAACTATAATGTTATGAGAATATTAATTAAATTTATATAAGGATGATTTTGGACGTCTACACTGATATCATATGGAGACCGTATAGACACATGCTATCCTTGAGAGATACAGGTGTACAAATGACATGTATGTAGATACACAAGTATCTAGAGGAGAGGCATAGCTACATATTGGTGCCTCACTATTTTGATAGAGTGATGTGGTGTTTCGGTCTAACAAAAATACCTCCTTCACTAGTGCCCCAGTATTCCCATGGAAAGAAGTATAGAGAGGTTCCTGGGACCATAACAAGGCCTACTATGGATGATGAAGATGACACATATTTAGAGGGAGATTAGGATACTGAGGTAGAATTGACAATGGATGATGCTGGTGTGAGAAGAGACTACCTTAGATACCTTAGTGTGGAGGGGATCACACCCATCTTCCCAGTGGACTATCCTACCAGAGATCGAGGGCCGTTCTTTAGAGAACAGTGCGAAGCCACTGAGGATGAGTATGATAATGAGGAGGAGGAAAAATATCGCAGAGAGGAGGATAGAGAGGGTGAGTATCTAGGAGATATACTAGAGGAAGAACCCATGCCAGAGGAATATGTTGCAGTGGAGGAGGAACCGGTAGGGGGAGTAGATGCTACTCCTCTACTTGTTCAACAACCGAGAGCCTCCTCAGAGATGCCTCCCCTGAGAGATTTTGGTGTTCGAGAGCATGGACAGTCTATCCAGTCCATGCCCCCAACAAAATTCCAAGGGGAAGCCCCAATGTTTCCATCTACTATCGATCCTATCCATCAGGAGGGAGATCTAGGTAAAAAAGATTAGATTTTCTTAAGTATAAATTTATATGCATGTAGAATTATAATGTAATTAATATTATGTATGTTTTAGTTGGAACCAAGGGATGGAGACACTTTGTGAAGGATGTCATTAGAGATATCACTATAGCGTCAAGGATACTATCATCCTCTTAGGTGATATATGAGGCACAACATGATCCTGGTTGACACAAGGATCTATTCACACGCAATCTACTCTATGTGGAAGAAGTTTGGTTAAAATTTTTCATTTTGTAGCTTCTTGCAAATTTTCTTTCAAGTTGTAGTTCTCTGGTCCAGTTCTGGACTGTACATAGAAACTGGTGCCTCATGGTCTTTAAATCCATGGAAAAAATGGGCCTAGATGGAAAGATAGAGGAGTCACTGTACATATGTTTATTTTTGGTTTTGTTAGTAGAGGAGCCAACATTGATTTTTGAGCTCTTTCCCTAGGTGAGTTTGGCTATAGCTCGACTAGGGAAATTGAGTGACAAGAAGCCATATCTTGCAGGGTTGGATTGGTAGAAAAAATCTAGGTGTTGGAGCATGATAAAGAAGAGGTGATACGAACCTCTATAATGGTGGCAGTGGAAGAGTTGAATTCATAAGGTTTTGAAAACAAATGTAGAGTAAAGGCCTACTAGCCCTACTTTTAAGGATAATGTCCCTCAAGGGTTGTACGAACAACTTGAAGAAACCTCACCTTGAAAATATTTGATTTTTTGAACAAGGGAATCATAATCCTAAGATATATTTGGGGGTTCTTTAGATAATTTGTGATAAAATCTAGAATTTGAGCTGAAATAGGGCTACAAGAAATTTCTAGGACTAATCCTAGATTGTAGGAGTTTGATGTGTGAATGGATGTTTGTTAGTTTCAAACTTTCAAGAATATCCTAAAATGACCTAAAGAAGTGAGAATGTAACCCTACAAAACATTGTGAGTGTGTTGGCATAGGATGATAGAATCTACTCTTGTAGATTCAGTGAGTATTGAAAAGACTTGTTGATAGGATGGTTCTTGTTTAGAAAGGTGAATTTCTTGGTGACTTTCATTTCATATTAGGGTTGTGAGATCCCTAGAAGGTCTAGGAAAGAGACCTTAGGTTAGATTCAAGCAGGCTATAGAGAGAAGAACCACTCCTATCACATGTTGATGGAATTGATGAAGAGATGGGATGAGGACACATGTTCATTCCATCTACCTTCCAGGGAGAGGACAATGACTTTGAAGGATGATGCAGAGGTTGAGAAAGATCAAAGGTACTACTGAGGGTGCTCTTAGCTTTGCACTCGCATTGACTAGATTCAACTGAAGGCCATATTTCATGCTACATGTGAGGTACCTTTGATCAGAAAGATATTATTATACATTTTTGACATTGTAGTTTCTCCTAATACAAAAGTTACTACATTCTCAACACCTTTGGCACATTTAGTTTGGAGGATGGAGAGACACCGGGTAGTGTACTCATGGGGGAGGAGCATGCTATCCCACCTATACTATGATCTCAGTAAATTTGTGAGATATCAAAGATAGAGTCTAGCATTATGTACACTTTTACAAATTTGGATGTTTGAGCATATCACATGCACCAAACTAGAGGGATACCTAGTGACCATAGATCATAATGAGCCATGGGCATTTGGTTATACACTCGGTGGGATGTTGCAGTTTTGAGATCTGCTATATTGGAGGGTCACCAAAGATCGATTACAGGGTACTGATACCATATGGAGACAGTACAAAAACATGCTAGCCTTGAAAGATACAGGTGTGCAGATAAGATGTATGCAAATACATAGGTATCTAGAGGGGAGGCATAGCTACATAGTGGTGCCTTACTATTTTGATAGAGTTATGTGGTAGTTCGGTCTAACACAAACACCTCCTGCATTAGTGCCCCGACATTCCCATGGAAAGAAGTATAGAGAGGTACCTGGGACCATAACAACGCCTACTATAGATGATGTAGAGGACACCTATTTAGAGGGAGATTAGGATACCAAGGTAGAAATGATGGTGGTTGATGTTGGTGTGAGAAGAGACTACCTTAGATACCTTAGTGTGGAGGGGATCACACCCATGTTCCCAGTGGACTACCCTACTGGAGATCTGGGGTCGTTCTTAAGAGCACATTGCGAAGCTGCCAAGGATGAGGATAATAATGAGGAGGAGGAGGATGACAATCACAAAGAGGAGGATAGAGAAGGTGAGCATCTAGGAGATATACTAGAGGAAGCACCCGTGGCAGAAGAATATGTTGCAGTGGAGGAGGAACCCGCAGGGGGAGTAGATGTTACTCCTCTACATGTTTGACAACCGAGAGACTCCTTGGAGACGCCTCCCCTGAGAAATGTTGGTGTTCGAGAGTGTGGATAGTCTATCCAATCCATGCCCCAAAAACATCCTAAGAGAAAGCCCCAATGTTTCCATCTATTGTCGATCCTATCCATCATGAGGGAGATCTAGGTAAAAAAGATTAGATTTTCTTAAGTATAACTTTATATGCATGTAGAATTATAATGTAATTAATATTATGTATGTTTCCATTGGAACTGAGGGATGGAGACACTTTGTGAAGGATGTCATTAGATATATCACTATAGCTTCAAGGATACCATCATCCTCTTAGGTGATATATGAGGCACAATGTGATCCTAGTCAACACAAGGGTCTTTTCACATGCGTGCAAGTAGAGCTACATGTTTTGAGAGAGGATAGAGACCAACTTCAATGGGAGTTGGCATAGACCCGACGTGAGTTACATGAGATGTGAGCTAGGAGGAGCTTATTTAGGAGCTATTCTCGATCCTCAACTTCTCATAGACCATCCAACATATCATGACCATCATCTTATCACCATGGTCCTGAGAGATCAGGGAGTCACCATCCTATAGAGGAGAAATGATTTGATGAAGTATATATTTTAAGATATATAGAGTACATTTTAAATAGTGTTGATTATGTACCAAATACATTGATGTTTATAGTTATATATATGATGTTTTTTATGCCTACATGTCTATGTCTACTTGTAATATCTTTGTGATTGATCTTGTGTAACCAATGACATAAATATTAAAAGTGATACACATGTGATAAAAATGGAATGCTTATGTAAATAGACATCCATGTAATTTAGCTATAAAGAATAACTAAATACTGCTCTATTCGAACACAAGGTTAATGAAAATAAAATGTGCAAGTATCTTCTAGGTAATATCTTAACCATAAATGATTAGCATACTACACATAATATCCAAGATCAAAATGTTCATATTTTTGTCAAGATTGAAGCAAGACATGCAAAATCATAGAATGCTTTAAAATATAAAGAAAATTTAAGCACATGTAAATGTAAAGAGGAAGAAAAGAGAGAGAAATAATATTGAGACAAGGTTAGGCATAGTACTAACGCAAATGCATTGCATTTATAGGGTCCTTGAGTACTAGACCATCTATGTTAGCTAACTTATATGCGCCAGAGCCATAAAATGTTGTGATGATGTATGGACCAAGCCAATTAAGACTAAACTTTCCCTTCTCTTGAGGTAGAGAATTGAAATTACACTGATTCTCATAAAGAACCAAATCTCCAACCAAGAAAGAACGTTCAATCACTTTATTGTTGTATTGTATCTTAATTTCTTTATGACATGATTTGGTGTGTTCAAGGGCATTAATGCACTGTTCATCTAACATTTCAAGTTGTTGTAGACATTGTTCTCTAAAAGTTTCATTGTCAATTATACCATCAAAGGAAAATATCAATTAAGGAATCTCTAATTCTAAAGGCATAATGGCATCAACACCATAGACTAAGTTCTAGGGAGATGTTCCTGTTGTAGTACAGATACTTGTTCTATAGGCCCATAAAGCATAGGTTAACTGCATATGCCAATCCTTAGCGTCTTTGTTAATAGTATTCCTAATAATTTTCTCAATAACCTTGTTAGATGCTTCAACTTGACCATTAGATTGAGGATAGTAGGGAGTATAAAATGTTGCTTGATGCGGTATTTTTCCAAAAAAATTGTCAATTCCTTATTTTCAAAAGGAGTACCATTATAAGAAATTATTGTTGATGGAATACCAAATCTAGAAATGATGTGTTCAAGAATGAAATTATAAATGACATCAGTTGTAGTACAATGAAGAGGAACCACCTCTACCCATTTAGTAAAGTAATCAGTAGCAGTGATGATATAAGTATGTCCTTGAGAAAAGGGGGGTGATATTTTTCCAATAAGATCCAAACCCCACAAACTAAAAGACCATGAAGCTACTTGAGAGTGAAGTTCATGAGCAGGGGCATTGATAATCCTATTGTGATGTTGACATTGAGGACATCATTTGAAAAAATAAAAAATGAATATTGTTCCATAGTTTGCCAATAATATCCCATACAAAGGAGCTTGTTAAATAAGGAATTTCTACCAAAATGCACACCACAAGATCTTGAATGAGCTTCTTGTATAGAAATAGGGATCTTAATTTTATTTAGGAATATAAGTAAAAGACCATCATAGGAGCACCTATAGAGAATGCCAGAAAAAATAATGTATCTTGTAGAAAGCTTCTATATTCGAGCTCTAGTATTTCTTATTGCTGATTAAGGAAAGGTACCATCTTTTAGGTAATGAAAGATGTCTGAATGCCATTCATCCAAATTTAGGCGAAGACAACAAATCTCAATGCCATAACTTCCATAAATAGCAGAAGTGACAAGATTATGTATTGTAAATTGGTAAATTTTAATACTGTCCTCTAAAGAGATAAGAGATGTTGTGCTTGCCATAGCATCTATGCGTCGATTATCTTTTCGAGGTAGTGATGATATAGAATGAGAAGTAAACTTAGCAAGAAAAATTAAATCTAAACCCTATATTGTGTCAACTTAGAATGCTTAGTTTGATAAGTTCCATTGATATTTTGTGCAATCAATTGTGAGTCACCAAATATATTGATTTTTTTAATCTTAATGGATAAAGTTGTGTTTAGTTGAGCAATAAGGGCTTCATATTCTGCAATATTGTTAGGACAAGGGAAATTTAGACTATAGGACAAGGGAAATTTAGACTATATGACAAAGGAATAGGCTTCTTTCCATGAGATACAAGAATAACATTGACACAAGAGCCAGTTTGACATCGAGACCCATGAAAGTACAATTCCCAAGTATCATTAGTCTCTATTGGTAAGACAATCATGGGGAAAAGTACGAGGATTAGAAGTTGAAAGAAAGAAAGGAGCTTCAAAAAGGTGATCTACCAAATCTTTTCCTTTAATTGATTTTTGAGAAAAAAACTTCAAATCAAACTCACTTAGGAGCATAACCCATTTAGATAAACTTGCTCACATGTCAGTTTTAGAGAAAAGATGTTTCAAAGGATCAAATTTAACAATGACATTGATTTCAGCATTGAGAAGATAATGTAAGAGTTTTTGACAAGAAAAAACTAAAGCAATACATTGTTTTTCTATTGTAGTGTATCATTTCTCATAATCCACCAATATTCTACTAATGTAATATACTAGTCGTTCTCTTTCATTGTTATCATGTTGACCTAAGACAACACTTAAGGCATTTGAAGAAGTTGTTGTATACAAGAAGAATGGTTTATTAGGTTGTAAAATAAGAGGATTAGAAAGATATTTTTTGAACTGTTAAAATGAATTTTTGTACTCCTCATTCCAATAGAAAGTATTATATTTCTTTAACAAGGAAGTGAAATAAATTGTATGATCTGCGAGGTTTGAAACAAACCTACAAATAGTTTGTATTTTGTCTTGTAAACTATGAAGTTGTGAAATATTTTGGGGAGGTGGCATGTTAATACTAGCATCAATTTTCTCAGTATCCACCTCAATGCCTCTATTAGAGATGATAAATCCAATAATTTTTCCACTATCAACGCCAAAAGCACATTTTGAAGGATTTAAGAACATATTATATTTATGTATTTGTTCAAATATTTATCTCAGAACAGGCACATGATCCCTACGAGCAATGGAAATGGAAAGAATGTCATCAACATAATATTCAAGGATATTAAGAATGTAATCATAAAAGATAAGTGTCATAGATTGTGGATATGTAGCACTAGCATTTTTAACCCAAAAGGCATAACAACCCAACAAAAGGTTCCCCAAGGAATAATGAAAACAATTTTGTATTGATCTTGATGAGGGATGAATATTTGATTATAGCCATAAAAACCATCCATGAAAGATAAAAAAGAATGCCCCACCATGGAATCCACAATCATATCAATGTTTGGGAGAGGAAAATCATCTTTCAAAGAAGCTTTATTGAGGTCACTAAAATCAGTACACATCCTATTCTTATTTTTGCCCTTGGAAATGGCTACAATACTTTAGATCCAAGGAGAGTAATCGATAGGATGGATAAAGCCATCGCCAAGGAACTTTTATATTTTATATTTCACAAGAAGAGAGATACTAGGATTTATCTTGTGTATTTTTTGTTTGACAGGCTTTGCATTAGGAGTGAGAACAATGTTGTGTGTAACAATTTTAGAATCAATAACAGGTATATCAGAATAAGCCCAAGAAAAAATATCAGGAAATTCAAGAAGAAGAGAAGTGAGTTATTTGCATTCATCCTCATCTAAACATTGTCCACTTTTTATTACTTTTTCAGGGTCATTAGGATCCATTTTCACATCAATGGTGTCGTTAATCAAGATATTAATTCTTTGTAAAACATCCATGGGAAAAGGTAAATTAGGATGATGTTTAGAGACAATCTCTTTCCCAAAGTATGCTTCAACATTCAAACACTAAGGCATTATTATATTATGGTGAAAAGAAGGAAGGTCATCATATGCCCCCAATAATTCTACTAAAGCATCATATGTACTAAAGGTATCAAGAGAATATTTGTGATCAAAATCTATGAGATGAGGATTCACAACTTTTAGAGGTCCAATAGAAATTTTATTGACATTTAGAGTGATAGGTGGAGGTTGTTTGTAAGGATTAAATCCTAATCCATAAGAATGTTCATACACATCATTTTCTAAAGGAACGCGTATCCCTTGTTCAAATTTTCCACATCCATTTCTATGGAATCCATGTTTAGAAAGAAAATGATAACCATGACCATAACGAGAAGCCATATCTAAAAGGGTTAATGAGGCTTCATAGGTCACTATGTCATAACAATCAGGCTTAATAGTTTCTATAGTTTCATGAATGGAAGCAACAACAAAATTATTACTTAGTTTGCTAGAAAGAGGAGTTGTAGTTATAGGTTCCTTGTTAGTTTCAGGTTTAGATTGCATGGATGGAAGGTATGAAACTTTGTACTCTCCAATATACATTGGTGTGAAATCTAAAGATCCCCAATCGTCATCTAAAAGAGAACTAGAAGGAGGATCATCGTTAGATTTAGGATTAGGTTTAGAATTAGAATCTTGTTTTTCTTTAGTAGACACATGAGGATTTTTTAATTTAGTGTTCAAACAACTATTCGGTCTATCATCTACTTTAAGAGTGTACATCACATTGTTAAAGATGAACTTAACTTGCAATGAAGAGTGGAAGGAACAACATGCATATTGTGTAACCAAGGTCTACCCAAAAGAAGATTGTAATTAAGGGGTATAAACATCACATGAATAGGAGTATCTAGAATAACTAGACCAACCTTAATAGGTAATGTTTTGATACCCAATGTTTTCTTAGCAGAATTGTCAAAGCCACAAATGGGAATATTGTTTGGTTTAAGAGTTGTCATATCAACTTTGATTTCTTTCAGCATGTCCAAACTAAAAACATTCATTCGAGACCCATTATCAATTAAGGTCCTTCAAATAAGATTACCATTGATAAGGACAACTACCATAAGGGCATAATATTGATTTTGAACTTCTTTTGAATGCAAATCATCTTGAGTGAAGAAAATTTGTGCAGGAATAGGTGTAGTATGAATACATTCCAAGAAGGAATTGATGTTGTCTTGATTAGGGGGTGAAGTGGAAAGAGTAAAATATTTTTGCAATGCTTCATGATATGTCTGGGAGGTTTGAAGAAGTTCCCATAAGGAAATCTTAGCAGGAGTAGCACGTAATTTTTCAACCAAATCATGCCCATTTCCAAGATTGGGATATAAGTGTTGTGCAGGGGGAATAAGGTTGATAAGGTGGTAAATAAGTAGGAACAGCTGGATTAGTAGGTTGAGGATTATTTCGTGTAAGATAGGTGTGAGCCACTACATTGTAATCTGTGAAAATTTCCAAAGGACTTCTTGTTAGGCCCAAAAGGAGGCAAGCACAATTGAGAGGGGGGGTTAATCAATTGTACACACCTATAAAATTTCTTTCCACTTAAACCACTTATAGATCTAAAAGATAAATAGTAATGCAAGCTCTACAACACACAAAACAGAACACCAAGATTTTTTCATGAGGAAACCCGGTTAACGGAAAACTACGATGATAGTCAAACCCACTAGATAATTGCACTTTGTTAGAAGTACTTCCCGGTTAAGAGAAAATGAATACAAAAGGGGAATGAATGTGTATTCAAAATACCACTACTTACAGAACACTGCTCATAGTACAATGATCTGGCCCCTAGTCAGGTTCACTGATCACAATACAATGATCTGGCCCTTAGTCGGGTTCATTAATCAATTTTAATAAAAATTCACAAGAGTAGACAAACTATCCAATAACTGAACTGACCTATAGCATCTACAATGCCAATAAAGTTCTAATGAAGTACAATATTTGCATCTATTATAGAATACAAATATCCTTTCATATATCAAACACCAAAAAATCTCACACATTGCAATCACAAAATGATTGCCTAATATATACATATTACAATGAATAATTCATCAACAAGGTTGGATAGGACATATACAAAATAAATATATAAAGATTATGTTTAATCAATAAGGTGATCCAAATAAATTCGGCCAAGACTTAGATAGGACCCAAAACAACATCCTCGAACACGCAACAACATCACCAAATCCATGCCAAGCATTGCAACATGTTAATACACCAAGTCAGCTAAGACTTAAATTGAGAAACATCAACACGCTAGAAAATCACGACATGATCACCTCTAATCAATGCAATCCAACAACAAGGTCATAATACAATCCACAAATACTAGCAAGCAACAAGAATAAATTCTTGAATCTTCTCAACATCTTGAACTCATAATCCAAACTCATCTCTTCACTGAATACCAACAACTCAGAATATACAACTTTGTCTCATCAGAAAGATAACTTGTTGAACTCTTAATCATGAACAACACCAGTTGAGGAACCAACTATAAATTCCAAATACATTACCAGTTTCACAGGATCTGAAACATCAACATTGATCCTCACTGAAGAAATAACTCAACCTCTGCCACAATAGGAACATTGAAATGCTATCACTAATAGATCAATCATATCATCCTCAAATTGTTATCTAAACATCTCTGAACCTCTGTAGACCACCTACAAAAATATCTGAACCATACCTCATGATCATAACCCAAGATATTCAACATAGCACCTGAATAAAAGAAATATTTCTCTCTAGCCATACTGAACACACCATTTGCAACAATAATATGTATGTTGACATCAATAATAAAACATTAATGTTAGCACACACATAAAACAAACTCCCACATGCTAAAAAATCTTCCAAAACTTCTAGGTTTCTCTTTTACAGTTATGATAGGTTTGTTTGGATTTTGAGAAGAATATTGAGAAGTATATCCTTTAGCCGCAATCACAGGTGAAGTAAAATTTTTGAGGATGAGATTGTTGAGGATAGCCTTGAACAATAATAGTAGGATTGTTAGGAGGTTGAGGAGAAGTGCATCCTTTAGTAGTTATCATAGGTTTGGCATGGACAACTACTTTACGTGTTTCAATGTTAAAAACATAATCACTCAAAGGAAGCAAGGACAAGCATTTGTGGTAGAGGTTTGGTTGGAGAGATGTAGAGGAAGATTTAGTAGAGATAGGGTCATGAGAGACCACATCTGTCACAACAAAATCTTCACTACTAGACACGTCATGAGTGTTCTTAAGTTCATGCTTATAAAAAGAATCATAAAAATATTCATGAACAAGGAAATCATACATATTGAAAGAAAACTAAATGACAAACAAGATGCAAAAGATAAATGATATGCAAGAACACAATTTCTTTTGTATTTTTCTCTTTTAATGATGCAATACAAAGTAGATATAACTAATAAGCATATCAATGTAATTGCAAAGTATGAAAAGTAAATCTAATCACTAGATGAAATTTTTTTTTGTTGTTTTTGATATATTTGAAATGTATGCAAGACCTAAGTAGCCAACACAAAAGGTATGTAAAGCATGAAAGGTTCAAGTTCACAAAAATATATATGAAGAAATGGTAATAAATGGTAGATACTCATCTCTCCAATACATTAGGGATTATGGTACCCTCACCTATAGGATAAACCCAAAAAGTACAACCAAGTAAGAAAGGGTACAAGTACGAGATCTATGTTTTATAGGTTTAGGTTTCCTTAATCCCTAAGATAGGACATGAAAGAAAGAAAGATGTATAAATTTGATCTATGAAAACACATATAAGAAAGGGAGGGAGATTGAAATGTGTGCACCTAGAAATGAGAAGGAGAATGAGATTGAAGACTGATTTTCTGTCTTGTTGCCCCACTTTTCATCCTGTACCCATGCTGTCAAAGTGGAGGATTTTGAAGTCATAGTCAAGTCTAGTCTTGTTTGAGTCTAGGTCTAGGTCTTCCTTAGGTAGGAGGTTATTGCCGGGTTTCCCTGCCACTGCCTTTCCTTCTTTAAGCCGGATGGGTTATCTGAAAATCTTCTCATTTTGGGTAGGTTATAGATCCCAACCTGGCAAGGACAATGTGCTCCTATTGATGATCTTTTTCAAGCAGAAGAATGATTGGGAATCATAATTTCCAGGCAT
>MU228154.1:7316828-7358605 GCA_018584345.1 Thuja plicata | reverse complement strand
ACTTGCCTGGGTGGAACTCGGTTTCCTCTACTGTTCTCTGGTTAAGAACATACTTGCAGTAGGGATTAGAATTGAACAAAATTCATTGAATATTTTTCACATAGGGAGCTGTACCTCAATTCAGAGGTAAACTAGATATTCTCATAAACAGTTTCCCAACTGTTGTGTAAAGTTGTTCTTCATTATAAAATTGGGCAAATAAAAGAGGATAAGAAGAAGTACAATCTGTTTACCAACATGTCTATCGGAGGCACAAAATGACCTGATTCCTAAACTTGGCACTCTGCAACCTGCAACACAGAATTTTTCAACTTTCTGTTCTATCCCAAGAACAAGTCAAAAGTGGTTTTACCTATACCCAGGTATAGGTTGAAGGTTCAATCTATACCCAATCTGCTCAAAATCAAAAATAGAAAGTGGATATGGACAACTCTTGTCATTGTCCTTCCGGCTATATAACTAGATTTTGCACTCTGAATGTCAGGGTATATGTTGAAAGTTTGACCTATACCGAATATTATTGGAATGCGAAACAAAAATTGGATCTAGTGATTTTGTCCAAATGGGTTCCCAGATCTATAGCTAAATTTGTACTCTAAAACCTGCAAATCTAGAAAAGTGTGTGTGTGGGTATCTATATGGGGGTTTTCTTTAGTCAACCCCTCATTTTAGTAATTTCCACCTCCAAAAATAGCTATTAGAAAGTATAGAAAGTGTGTAGTGCTTGTGTATCTAGATTGTATGTCTAGAATGCAAAGGAGCTAGTATGTGTAAATGCCAAGTTCTAACCCTAGAGAGTGAAACCATAGCATGCAAATGAAAATAATATGTATTTGAATGCATATAAATGTGACAATGTAAACATGGAGAAACAAAGCATAGATATAAAAACAACAAGGAAATCATACAAAGCCCCCAAGGGAAAAATTACACCTAGCCATCTTCACAATGCATTTGAAACTCTATGATGTAGAAAAGGATGTCTTGAATGCTTGAATAAGATTTTCAATAATCAACCCTTTCTTCAAATGGATTTCCTCAAGTTTTTGGATTCCAATTTCTTGTTGTGATAAAATTGGGATGTCCATCTTGCACTTGATTTCATCCACGCATATATGTACTTATGCCAAAATGAAGAAAATAGGTTGCTTATATAGTGGTTTTAGGATTCAATTTTGTGAAAGCACGACCTCACTGGGCAGGAAAAATGAAAACACCTTGCATTGGGCCAAGATCCTATGAAATTTAAACCCCCAATATATAGGTAGAAAGTGGTTTAAACTATACCCAGAGGGTGTTAATTTAAAGGTTAACGTGCGAGATTAGAGAGATGTTAAGTGGTTCAGGGAGAAATGAAAAGATAAGAGGAAAAAATGAGCATAAATGCATTCAAATATTGGAATTACCCAAGATAACACCCAAGAGGGAAATGAATTTTGTGATTGGAGGAAAAATAGGGGAGGATGCATAGAGATTAGATCCTTCCTCAATTTTTGCAAAAGTGAAAAAAGGGGAAAAGAAAAGGAGGATGTAATTAGATCCTACCTTGACATTTGCACAAAGTAAAGAGGGAAAAGTGATAAAATTTTAATTAGGTGTTCATTAAATGTAATCATAATGCAACTGTATAATGAAAATACATCAAGGAGGGTGCTAAACAACTATTAAACTATAGAGAACATAAGTGATTAAAATTTAAGACAATACAAGACCAAGCCTCCAACACTACAATTGTGTATTGTCATTGATGTATACACAAATGTAGTGATGTTACACAAATGTCTATACCTAAACCAAGCACAGTCAGTGTATGCCATGTTCTCTCAGGCATTGAAGAAGACCAAAGTGATTTTCAGTTCTGACCGAGTTCACTCGGACAATACAGTAACGTTTGGGCATTGAAGGATTACAGTGTTAACCGAGCTATGCATTTAGTATCAACCGAATAACAACAGTTTACATTTTATGTTTAATTGGTTATATGCAGCCGACAGACTTAAGTTTTATTATTTTTTTGGAAGGTTATTCAAGCTGACTTGACAAGGCATATCATATATATACAAGGTCAAGTTTGATTGAATGTGTGAAAAAGAAAGAAGAATAAATAGATGGAAGAGTTTTGATATGAAGAGTGAAGGCAAAATCAGATGGGATTCTGATTAAGGACAGAACATCCAGACAGAGATGCAATAGAATATTTGATTAGTGAGGATCCAGTTTAAATCTAGAGAAGAGATCTAAATCGGAAAAGACAGTTTCTTTGTCAAACAAGTCAATCCATTGTTACTCTCTAACAATTGTAGCAGTGATCCAAATCTCTTGACAGAGTAGTCTTAACAGTCTTTCATAAATCCTCTCACAAGGTGACATTTCTACATTGAAGTTTTTGAAGACCTCTAACAAGGCCACTCCTTATAGGGTGATTAAATCCTCTAACAGGGTCACACCTAACAGTGTGTTTTGTAACCTTTAACATGGTTGGCTCCTAACAAGGCTCACTTCAGAAGAGTGAAAAACAATAACTAGTTGCAATTGGTGGTTTTCCCAAATTGGGTTTCCATGTTAAATCTTGGTTGCATTTGTGTACATGTTATTTTATTTATGCTTTATGTTTCTACACTTAATCACTAAAGGATAATCATAATTAATATCTTAAGATTGCTTTGTTAATTTAGTAACAACAAAATATCTTTGTTAACCGAGTAATAGTGATAAGTTTGGTTAAGAATTCTAAGGGACTTAGATTTTTTTTTTGTGGTAACTGATTCACCCCTCCCCTCTCAGTTACTCAAACCATTTCCAACAATTGGTATCAGAGAATTTGGTGCTTTCAGGGAAGGTTTCAAGGCCTAAGCTAAATATTAGAGATGTCTTACAGAAGGGAGATCCCCAAGCTTAACAAAGACAACTTCGCTGTATGGAAAGATTTGATGAGGCTACATCTATCTACTATTGGAGATACTAGTTTTCAATTCTTGGATCACAAGTATGTGGAACCACCGATACCTATGTCTATGGATTAGATGGTGGACATGAAGAATCATAACACAATGATGATTGATATAGCTTCTTCACTCAGCTATTCTGAATTTGATGAAGTCAAGGAATGCCTTACTACTTATGATATGTGGAAGAAACTACATGATATAAATGGAGGAGATGACAATGTAAAAAAAGCCAAAGCAGAAAGTCTCAAAGGTCAATTTGATCAGATGAAAATGAAAGAAGGAGAAGACATTACAAAATACAATAAAAGAATCAAGACAAGTGTAAGTGCCATCAGAGTTGCCGGTGGAACAATTGAAGACAAAACAATGGTTAGTAAGGTATTGAGAAAATTACTTCCTATCTATCCAATTAGAGTTTCATCTATTCAAGAGATGAGGTGTAGTAATGATATAACTCTAGATGCATTGGTTGGAAGGCTTACAGCTTTTGAGTTGGACAATTTTGACAATTATTCTCCTAATCCTAGCAATTTTGAGTCTACATTCAAAGCTAAATTAAACCTTGGTAAGATGGATAGAAACTCAAAAGGAAAATAGATTGACAGTGATAATGATGATGATTCTGATGATGAAGATTTGGAAATCATTGAAGCATTACTTGCAAAGAGAGCTACCAAAGGAAAGTACAAAGGAAAATACCATTGATTTGCTTCTCATGTGATGAGGTTGGTCACATTGCTTCTATGTGCCCAAACAAAGAAGACAAAGATGAGAGAAAGTTCAATAAGTACAAAGGCAAGAAAGATTTCAAAAGCTATAAAATCTACAAGGACAAAGGTATATTTTTATATTGCAAAAGATTATGATAGTGATGAAGATGAAGATGAAATGTTTTACATTTCTATTAAGGATGAGTCAGACAATGAAGATAATGAAAAGACTACACTTTACTCTCATATTAGAAAAAATGAAACTTGGATAATTGATAGTGGTTATTCTCACCACATGACTGGTGATAAAACTAACTTTGAACATCTTGAGAACTATGATGGTGGGAGTGCTAGTTTTGGGAATGATGAACCTTGCTATTTGAAAGGTAAAGGTTGGTATTTCTCTAACTGAAGGAATAAAATTTGATAATTCTTATTGGGTTGAAGGACTAAAGCATAATATACTAAGTGTGGCACAGCTAAATAACATTGGTTTCAAGGTAGAATTCATGAATGGTAAGGCCAAGCTCTTGGATGGTAAAGGAAACCTAATTGGAACTAGCAAACAAACAAAAGGTAATATATTATATCTTGATCTCACTAAAATTTCATGTTTTATTGTACAAGTAGAAGAAAGCTAGTTATGGAATAAAAGGTTGTGTCATGTGAATTTTGATAACCTGATTAACATAAGCAAGAACAAAAGAGTAAGAGGTATTCCTATTCTGAAGAAACCTGAATTGGCAATATGCAAACAATGTCAAGTTGGGAAGATGGGCAAAACTAGTTTCAAGAGCAAGAATTACAATACATAAGAAGTCTTGGAGTTAGTGCATACTGATCTATGTATACCAATTGGAACAACAAGTTACATAGGAGAGAGGTATTTCATTCTATTTGTTGATGACCATTCCAGAATGATGACTGTTATGTTTTTCAAAGAAAAATCAGAAGCTTGTCAGAAGTTCAAGTGGTACCTTGCTAGAGTTGAGAAGGAAACATGAAAGAAAATTAAATGCTTAAGATCTGATAGAGGAGGTGAATTCATTTATAATGAGTTCAATGAATTCTGCAATGAAAGAGGAATCAAGACACAAGTATCTACCCCAGGTACACCACAAAAAAATGGGATAGTAGAAAGAAGAAACAGATCTATTATGGATTGTGCAAGAACCTTGATGATTGAAAAGAATGTTGCAACCAAATACTGAAAGGAAGCTATCAGCGCTGCAATTCACACCTTGAACAGAGTTCAACTGAAGAAAGGTACTGAGAAAACACCTTTTGAATTATGGTATGGCTATAAACCCAATGTTCATTATTTCAAAGTATTTGGAAGTAAATGTTACATCTTGAAGGAAGCAAGAAGTGGAAAATTTGATGTAAAAGGTGATGAAGGTATATTCCTAGGCTACCCCTTCAAAAGCAAACCATATAAATGTTTGAATCTTGCTACTCATAAATTCATAAAAAGTGTGCATGTAAATATTGATGAGTTTGCAGAGAGAAGTGAATAACAGAGCAGTAAAGAACCCGAGGACTACAAAAACTTTGTGTATTATGAACCTGATACTATACCTAAGACACAGGCAATGATGATTGGACAACAACCATGTCAATCACTAAATTCATCAGCACAAACCTTGTTGCAACTTTTGCAACCCAAGATGCTAACTGAAGAAACCAAGTCTCAGACTGAAGAAACTGAGTCACAGACAGAGGGAACCGAGTCGCAGACAGGGACACCTAAGTCTCAGACAGAGGTGCCCGAGTCTCAGATAGAAGAACCCGAGTATCAGATAGAAGAGAAGAAAAAAATGTTTGAGAATGGTGAGCCAAGTGGAGCAAGCCCATAATCAAAGAGAAAGGAACTTGTACTTGCCAAATATGTAAGAAGGCATCATGCACCTAAGAAAATAATTGGAGATCAGATAGAAGGTATAATGACAAGGAACAAAATTAAAGGTACATGTTTGCTTAGTGAAATTGAACCTAGATAGATAAAAACCACGCATGAAGAGATTGAGAAGATAGAAAAGAACAAAACCTAGACTCTTGTACCTAGACCAAAATAAAAGAATATGATTGGTAGTAAGTGGGTTTTCAGAAAAAAGATGAATGAAAAAGGTGAATTTTCTAGAAACAAAGAAAGATTAGTGTGTAAAGGATATGCTCAAGAAGAGGGTATTGATTATGGAGAAAAATTTTCTCTTGTTGCAAGACTTGAAGGAGTCAGAACTCTTCTGGCATATGCAACACATAAAGGATTCAAGGTATACCAAATGGATGTAAAATATGCATTCTTGAATGGAATTCTGGAAGAGGAATTCTATATTGAGTAACTTGAAGGTTTTGTTGATCCTAAAAAAAGGAATATGGTTTGCAAATTGCACAAAGCCTTGTATGGACTGAAGCAAGCTCCTAGAGCCTGATATGAAAGATTGCATGGTTACCTAGTAAGTATTGGATTTCAGAGAACTAATGACAATAGCAGCTTGTACATCAAAGGACCTCAGAACAAGATAATATTAGTAGAGATATTTGTTGATGATATACTATTTACTAGACATGATTTATGCAAAGCATTCTCTGAAGCTATGAGTAAGGAATTTGAGATGTCTATGTTTGGAGAAATCAAATTTTTTTTGGTTTACAAGTTCATCAGATGAGGGATAGTATCTACATTACCCAGTCTAAATACATCAAAGAGATATTGAAGAAATTTGGAATGGAAGATTCCAGACCAGTTGGGACACCTATGTCTAATGGACATAAGTTGTCTAAGGATGATGACTCAAATGAGGTAAATAAAACTACCTATAGATCCATGATTGGTAAACTTCAATATGTTGTTCACACTATACTTGATATTGCATTAGCAGTTGGTATTGTTGCAAGATTTTCAGCTAATCCTAGAGAGAATCATTTGATGGATATCAAAAGGATTCTGAGATATCTTAAGGGTACTGAAGATTATGGATTATGGTATAAGAAAGGAGTAAACTTTGATTTGAAGACTTTTACTAATGTTGATTGAGCATAAAGTGTTGATGACAGAACGAGCACTAGTGGTGTAGCGTTAATTCTTGGTAAGAGGTTAGTCTCCTAGACTAGCAAGAAACATAATTGCATTTCTCAGTCTACAGTAGAGGCAAAGTATATTGTTGCAATAGTAAATTGTTCAAATATTATATGGTTCAAATAGCTGTTGTCAAGTATGAAGGAGGAAATCAGAGAACTAGTTATTATCTACTATGACAACACTAGTGCAATTAACATTTCAAAGAACCCTGTGATGCATACTAAGACTAAGTATATTGCAATAAAGTATCATTTCTTGAGAGAATTGGTTCAAGACAAGGAAGTAAGGTTGGAATATGTGAATACTAAAGAACAAATTGTAGACATATTCACAAAACTGTTACCTAAGGGTGCATTCTTGTATCTTAGAGGAAAGCTAGGGGTGATTCCCCTAACTAAGGCTCACTAATGGACATATTAGTGATGCATCAACCGAGCTACATAATAGATTTAACATGTTGATGCAGATTTTCAGAGCTTATTGCATATGAATCAGTACATCAGGTACACTACAATTTCATTGGATAGAGTCTTTGGCATTGGTTGTCAAAGAGGGAGAGATTATTGATGTCATGCCAAAGAAATTATTAAAGGAAAAGATTATTGATGACAGAGGGAGAAATTTTATCAGAAATAGAGATTAATGTAAGAGGGAGAAATCTGTATTTCAGTGATTGTGAAGACAGATGGAATTTTCTGGATGAGAATCAAGCTAAGGACATTAATAAAATTTTATTCTTGTGTCTGTTTCTCTAAAATTCTTTGTATTATGAATGTTGTGTTGCCATCAATGCCAAAGAGGGAGATTGTTGATGACAATTATTCAATTGTGTATTGTCATTGATGTATACACAAATGTAGTGTTGTTACACAAATGTCTGTACCTAAACTGAGCATAGTCAGTGTATTCCATGTTCTCTCAGGAATTGAAGAAGACCAAAGTGATTTTCAGTTCTAACTAAGTTCACTCAGGAAATACAGTAACAGTCGGGCATTGAAATATTACAGTGTTAACCGAGTTATGCATTTAGTATTAGCCAACTTACAACAGTTTATGTTTTATGTTTAATTGGTTATATGTAGCCGAAAGACTTAAGTTTTATTATTTATTTTGAAGGTTATTTAATCCGACTTGACAAGGCCTATCATATATATACAAGGTCAAGTTTAATTGAATGTGTGAAGAAGAAAGAAGCAGAAATAGATGGAAGAGTTTTGATATGAAGAGTGAACGAGAAATCAGATGGGATTCTGATTAAGGTCAAAACATACAGACAGAGCTGCAATTGAATATTTGATCATTGATGATCCAGTTTAAAGCCAAAGCAAAGATATGAATCAGAAAAGACAGTTTGTCCATCAAACAGGTCAATCTATTGTTACTCTATAACAATTGTAGCAGTGATCTAAATCTCTTGATAGAGTAGACTTAACAGTCTTTCATAAATCCTCTCACAAGGTGACATTTCTACATCGAGGTGTTTGAAGACCTCTAACAAGGCCACTCCTTACTGGGTGATTAAATCCTCTAACAGGGTCACACCTAATAGTGTGTTTTGTAACCTTTAACACGGTTGGCTCCTAACAAAGCTCACTTCAGAAGAGTGAAAAATAGTAACTAGTTGCAATTGGTGGTTTTCCCAAATTGGGTTTCCACATTAAATCTTGGTGTCATCTTTGTACATGTTATTTTCTTTATGATTTATGCTTCTACACTTAATCCTTAAAGGATAATCACAATTAATATCTTAAGATTGCTTTGTTAATCGAGTAACAACAAAATATCTTTGTTAACCGAGTAACAGTGATAAGTTTCGTTAAGACATCTAAGGGACTTCGATTTGCTTTTATGGTAACTGATTCACCCCTCCGCTCTCAACTACTCAACCCATTTCCAACAACAAGACCAAGCCTCCAACAAGTAAAATGACAAAGATTGTTTCCAAGGTAACAATTGATCAGATTAAGATAAAGTATGCTGAGATTACAAAGCCTCTTGTAGACAAACTGCAAGATGAGTTGAAAACTTATGACTATATGTTCACAAGAGTCAAATTGGGTTATAAAATTCTTTTTGGATACCAAAAGGATGCACAAGATTTAATAGGACCACTTTCTCAGATTAATGATCGACTATCGACTAAGAAAAATTAGATTAAGGAGGAAAATACTCGATTTCTATAAATTATTCAAAAAATCACTAATTTAGCACAACAAGTTATTCCCATTACTTCTTCTCTTCTAGAAGAATCAATCATGAAAGATGAGAAGAGTGGAGAAAAGGTCAAGGTGGTGGATGATTGGGTCAACCAGATAATGGGTCAGGGAACATAGTTGATCAGAGATGCAATCTGAGTGTTGAATCATGCTAAAACAATTGTAGCCAAATTTAAAGAAGTCTGTACATCTCTATATAGAGACCTAAAGGTTGTGGAGGAGGAATTGGAAGTTTGGTACAAGCTTCCAGAGATTGATTTGGACGTGTTGTGTGAATATGGAGTCATTTTCTCTCAGGAAATGTTTATTGAATATCAGGAGCTAATGGTGAATAAAGTCCAAGTAGCTGAAGGGTTAATCACAAATTTCTAGAAAACCTTTGGGATTGGTGAATAAAAAGAGGAGGTTATCAGCAAGGGTTTTGGAGAGCTGATATGCAGGTTAACAAGTGAGAGTAATGAGCTTATTCCAAATTTGAAAGGGAAAAAAATACATGAAATGAGCTCATGAAAGAGATGCACCTAGAGCTTGGGGCAGATCATTTCACTCTAAGTTCCATGAACAAACTCATAAGCTTTAAATTTTCAGCATATCCTCTTTGGGATGGACTTGAAGAGAGAAATAAGGTCATTTCTAGGTGTGTGGACACAGTCATTGGAACAACTATTGTATCTCAACATACAGAGGTGCCAGATCCTGGAATAGTGCAAGAATCTATTCATAGATTCCAGGCTTTCATGAATGCTCTTTAAAGAAGATCCTAAAGTGTCTTGAAAAACTTAACACTTTTTCCATGTTTTTTAGATAGTTATTTTTTGTTGACAAATTACATGTAATCAAAGAGAAAGTTGTAATCACTTGTATAATAAGTAAAGCTACTATATGTAATCAACTTAATGTAATCACCTGTAAAGCTACTATATGTAATGTTCTGATCACCTATAAAGCTACTATATGTAATCAACTTACAAGTCAAATACATTAGGACTTGTATTTTGAATAAGTCAATGTTATTTGTATAATAAGTCATGGTTTTTAGGATTCTCCCACCTTTTTCTCCCATCTCCTCACCTATATAAATGAGTGGGCTTCATTGTAAAAATCATGTTTTGTTTATGCAAGTAGACTATGCTGAAAATTCTTGTGAAGTGAAAACGTTGAGTTTCATTGTGAAAATGTTTCAAAGTGAATAGAAAGAACAATTTTTCTCAAATTTTTTGTGAAAAGGCTTGTGGATTATTTATGCATTCTTATAGTGTATAGATAATTCAATCTTTAATTCATTGAGTTGCATTATTTCTGCTATCATAATCTTTTGAGTACTTAATCTGTGTCTTTTTGTAAACTTTGTGTTACAACAGAGGTAGGTTAAGATAATTTAGAGTGGCTTTTATATACTAGGAGATGAGGGACTTTGTGCCTCAATTTTAAGTAATTTTATAGAATTTAGAAGGTACATAGTTAAAGACTTTGAGCTTTATTGTGTACCTAGAATTGTTAATCTATCTTTTAGAATAAGTGTAGAAGAATTTGAGTTTCTATAACTATTCCACTAGGAAGAAAATCGGTATCCTATTGGTTTCTTTTACATGATCCAAAAGGCTATTGATATTATGGGAGTGACAAGTCCTTTTTGATATAGTTTTAGTGTTGTTTAAAAATATATGCGAATTGTTCCTAGAAAAAGAGGAATCGATTGTGAGAACTGCCCTTTATTGCAATTATCAGTTAAGTCCTTGTTGAAGCCACCTACGGTAAGAAGGGAATCTCCTCTATTGTTGAGAGGAGATAGTAATATCACTCAACATTTTCTAAAATCATAGTTTTGTAGGTATTGGTCATAGTGACTGACAAAATATTTTGTCAACATTTTTTGGCAACTTTGTTGATTTATGAACGCATTCGGAAGCCTCATGCTTTTGTTTGAATTTTGGTGTTTTATCCATTGTTGTAAATATTTATTTTCAGATTTCTCTAATTCTTCACACTATAGGGTCTCAACTATTACATCCATCGTAATAAGGGTGAAGGTTCAAAGGGTACTACTCCAAGTTGGGCCCTACAAGGCAAGCTTGATCTCCTTGCCACCAAAGCCCCTCTTTCACGAACTACCAGCTATCCACCATCCAAGAAGAAGAAGCTTGTATGAAGTGAAACCTCTTCATTCCTTTTCAAGAATTGAATTATTTTCATCCCATTTTTTCCCAAAATGGCTTCTACAGGCCCATGGGGGGAAACCTTTGGTCCTCTTAATATCACCCCACCATTACATCCACTCCCACAAGGCTCTTGAAATAATTTCTCCAAGTTCTATGGTGATGAAATGAAACACCCTAATGAGAACATCAAGGCATTATATATTGCATGCAGTGTTCTTGGTGTGGAACATCAAGATGTTTATGTATGGATCTTCATAGAGACTTTACAAGGTATTGTTGTAGTCTGGTTCAATAATCTTGCTACAAGAGCTATTACTGATTGGGACACATTGAAGACTTATAAGTTTAAAGAATGTCTTAAGCCTATTGAAGATGAGCATGCTTTGCTTTCTCAACTTACCTAGATGAAGAAAGAGGCACATGAAGGCATGCGTGAGTTCATTTCTAAGTTTAACAAATTGGAAAATTAGATTCCAACTGCTTCACAACCTACTGCAGAGAACCTGAAGTAATTTTTCATAAACACTCAGCTTCCAAAAGTTAGCTTCTTTCTGAGAAGAGTCATTCCTACAAGTATGGATAAGGCTCAAACTCTGATAATGAAAATTGAGGATGATCTTATCATTGCTAGAAATATTTTCAAGGACCGGTCAAAAGGAAATTACTTTAATGATTCTTCCACTTTGATTAGTACAGACCCCAAGTTATAGAAGTTGGCAAATGAATTACTTTATCTTAAAAAGAAAATATCTCAAGTGTCTTTTGTTGCTACGTGAAAAGATATCCCACAAAGGACATCTCCAAACACTTCCCACAACTATGCAACAAAGAATTATGAAAATCTTCCTCCTCCTTGGAGTGGCTTACACTTGAACCCATGTCAAGTAAATCAACCACAAGATATTATATATTATGAAAGTGATCAAACTGGTTCCATACCAAATGATTACCAAATAGAGGACATTTCTACCCTACAAAATGAAAATGATGAAGGCGACTCTAGCATCGGGTATGTACACTATGAGGGATATAGATCATGGGGAGAGTTTGGTCAAGCATACACAATTATGACACATTCTCAAATGCAATTAGCTCATTAAAGAGATGAGGCAACAAAAGAAAAGGATGAACTACAAATTCTTATCACCATTGTGAAAAGAGGAACACCCCTTCCCACCCTTCATAAAAATGTAGAGAATAACTAAGTAAGTACACCTCCTCCTCCTCCTCCTCCTATTTCTACAGGTGTGCACATATCTACTATGTCAAATCGAAAGGCTGAAGCTGAAATATTCTCTTCCTTTTCGGAAAGTTCTTTCCAAGCTTTTGATATTATAGACCATTCCAAAAATACCAAAATCCATATTTTTGAAGTAGAATACATTCAAGTGTATCTAGATCAGCTGGAAAGGCTTACTAAGTTTGGCAAGGAATCCCAACCTTCAAAAGCTTCCCTAGAGCCTAAAAATCTACCTAATAACTTGGTTACTATTCTGTCATCCACTCCGGGAAATATAGAGCCTTTCTATATTTCCTTGGTGATAAATAGTTTCAAGCTTAGAAATCGTGTTATTGATTATCAAGACTCTGACAATGTCATGCTAACCAAAGTGGTAGATGTGTTGGGTCTTACCTTAACAAAGACCTTTGAAAATTACTATTCAATGGAGAATAATCAAGTGCCTCTTTGGGGGCAAATAAAGAATGTACAATTTGTATTATCTTCCTTCTTAGACAAGAAGATCAAGATGTCCATCTTGGTTGTAGATGTTCATTCTTATATGGTATGTTAATCGGTCATAACTTATGTAAGGACGTAAGAGGGTAACTCAATATGGATATGTATGAAGCATGAATACCCCTCAAAGGTGTCATGTAGAAGCGTCTTCCAAAAATAGAAACCAAATACACAGTCATGAAGTTTGATGATCCTCACGCACAATTTTTTTTTGAATCAGTAGGCATGGGGAATTATTATCTTCACATTGATGAAATATTTGTTTGTTGAGGATTGACCATCTAATTCATCAACATCATCATGTCTCTCTCACACTGATAGATTTGAAAATGTGAGTGAAGATCAAGCATCTGATGACATTTCCATTACATCTTCTACCATGGTTAAAAAATATATGCTTCCTACTATGGTGGAAAATGTTGAAGTTTCTTCCCAACAATCTGGTGTTGCAAGTACTAGAAGCTCTAATGATATATTGATATTAGAGTTTGATGACATATGTGCATCAACAAGTTCTAGTGCTGTAATCATTCTTATTTCACCACAAGGAGAGATGTTCCTATATTCTTTCAAGTTATAGTTTAATAACACCAATAATACTACTAAATATGAATCTTTGTTGTTTGGTATAGAAACTCCACACAAGAAAGGGATTCTGAACTTGCATGCTCAAGGTGATTCTAAACTAGTAGTATGTCAAGTATAAAATCAATATTAAAATAGAATGAGAGGCTCAAGGATTGCAATAATCTTGTTTGGGATTGTATTCAGGTGTTTGATGCTTTCAATATTTCTATGGTTCTAAAGGAGTTCAATGACAAGGCTGAATCTCTTGCAGCTTCAACAAAACTCTTAATCCCTAAAAAGAGTTTTGATCAAGATAAGTATACCATTGAAATTGTGTATCTAAGTGTTCCTAATAATTCAGATTAATTGTAGGTTTTCAATGATGATCATCAGATTATCAATTTCCTTGAGACAAAGGAAAAATTTGACAATTTTTATTTTGAGGGAAGTGGTTCATCTCCTCGGGAGAACATTTTAGAGAATGATCCTGAGACAGGAAAGGATTTCATTTAGCTCAAAGGTAATAAAATTCCCCAAGGTTTGGTCTCATTGGAGCAATTTTTTTCATAAAAATGATCACTATGTCAAGTCTCAACAGGAGGTTGGATCTAATTCAACCATGGACGTTGAAAAATACAATCTTGGTTCAAATGTTGATTCCAAGTTTGTCAAAATTGGAGAATGTTGTACACCAGAAGAAAGGGATAGATTTATTCATTTCTTACGTCAATATATGGATGTATTGGCTTATTCTTATGATGACCTAAATTTATTCTAGCCCAAGATGGTGCAACATGATATTCCCCTCAAATTAGGTGTTGCTCCATTCCATTAATATAATCCAAAGCTTTCTACCACCATTTTGTTCAAAATCCAGAAGATGTTGGATTCCAAGATTATCTTTCTTATCCATCACTCAACATGGGTAGCTAATATTGTTCTAGTACACAAGAAGAATGGTGAAATCCACATTTGTATGGATTTTCACAATTTTAATCAAGCATCATTGAAGGATAACTACTCATTGCCAATCATGGATCATGTTCTGCAAACAGTGACTGGTTCTCAAATATTTTCTATGGTGGACAATTTTTCTAGTTATAACTAGATTGAGGTCAGGGAAGATTATCAATACAAAATGACATTTACAAATCCTCTGGGTATGTTTTCTTACAATAAGATGTGCTTTGGGTTGATAAATGATGGTGCCACTTTTTAGCAAGCTATGGACCTGACATTTCATGACGTTAAAGATAAATTTATTGTGATTTATGTTGATGATCTCGTTGTTTTCTCAAAGCAGTGACAAGATCATTACTATCATCTATAACAGGTGTTGGAAAGATGTCGCCCACATGAAATTTCTCTCTATCTCAAAAATTCTATTTTTGGGGTCATATATTTCAAGCTTCTTGGGCACATCTTCTCTAAATAAGGGATAAATATTGATCTTGAATGGGTCAAATCGATTCCAAGTCTTTCATTACCTACCAACAAGACTTTTGTTCACTCTTTCTTTGCAAAGGTGATTTTTTTACGAAGATTTGTTCTAGACTTTGTAGAGAAGACTCATCGTATCTTGGATGTGATGAAAGGAGAAACAAAATTTTGTTGGAGTGTCAAAGGAAAGTTCATCTTCAAGGAGATCAAAGAAGTAATAGTCCATGTGTTAGTGTTAGTCTTCCCAAACTACACAAAGGAATTCATGATATACAACTATGCTTCTGAGCATACTATGTCTACCATTCTTATGCAAAAGAATGTGGAAGGCATTGAATCTCTTATTGCATTCATGAGCTGCTCACTCAAGTTGCATGAACTCAAATATTCATTGATGGAAAAGAATGCTTATGCAGTGGTCAAAGAAGTCAAATATTTGAGATTCTACATATTGAACTCGCATGCTATTTTTCTTGTTCTAGATACAAGTGTCATGTCCATCTTAATGTGGTAGGAGTTTGGAACAAAAAGAGGCAACTGGATTGTGAAGATTCAAGAGTATGACATATAGAATAAGCCTAAAAAGTTGGTTCATAGTAAAGTGATGCAGAATGGGTTAGTAGCATTAATTTCCTAACCTCTAACTCTACAACTCCTTACTAATCAATAAATGACTCCTTAGACTTATATTTTCAACCCATTTTCCACTCGACTTCTCTTCTATTAGACACCTTAATATCCCTTCATTTGTGTGACAAAATTCATAAGATCCTTGCCTAGGATACCCTCAAATGGACTTCAACACCTTATTCCACACAAAAATTGCTCTTCTTGTTTAGGAGTGGATGAGAGAGCCTTCTATGGTCTAAAAAAACACCTTCCAACTCAAACCTATGAGTTCTATGAGACCTTGTGGGTAAGTGGATCAGACTGCTCCAAACAGGCCTAATTCTCTACTAGGTCTTTCTAATGAGAATTTTGGGTATAAGTTTGTAAAACCCCAAAGGACTTGATAAAATAATGAGTGTTTTGAGGAACCTTTTGGACAAGCATTAATATTCCAAAGAATTAATTCCCAACTCCTTCATATGATGACCTAACCCACCAATAGGTCTCGTCGGCCTAATAGACCTAATTGGGTACCTTTACAAAGGAAATACCCTTTTAATAAATGATCTCAACAATATATCACCATGAACATCTTCAATACACTTATCATACACCATTTCATTCATTAGATTCAAATGATCCACCCCTTTTCTATGATTGTTTCACACTTTGCTTCAATTTAAGTCGATCACATATAGGATGCCCAACTAGGGCTCAATTGTTCTCCCACGTGCCAAAAATTCCCAGGGCCTATCTTCTTAAAACATAAAATAAATCCTCTCTCCTTGCATCCCCCAAGTGTTTGTTATTTCCCATGGTGGGATTGTAAGAAAAGAGACAGTTTGTCTTGGAACCCTGGGAGAATGAGGGTTTGGAACCAGTCTTGGAAAATATAACTTGTACACTATCCAAGCCTTATCAAATTGAAAAATATCACCATAGAGAGGTTTTTGGTTCACATAAACTTCATTTCCAACTGTTGAGGTATCAATTCAAATCCAATGCACGGAGCATATTCACGGGAAACAGAGAAATAAGAGGAAAATATGAACTTGTTATTGCTTTGATTGCATAAAAGCATAACAACACCATACCAACGATGGATTTTGAAACATTTATATGTTATCAAACTCTTCCAACCAAATTTGAAGGTTTGTGACCATTGGGGAGGTGGTTTGGTGCCAATTAGCCAACCTTGACAACTTTTTTTACAAAAAAGTTGCAAAAGTTGCTAAGCAACTTTTTGCAACTTTGACAACTTTTGCTTCAAACTTGAAAATTAGTCCATACATGGATAAATCTTACTTATATGACCCTAATGTTAGAATAACTGAGAGGGGGGCGGGGGTGAATTAGTGGCCTCAAAAATTAATCCAATATCAAAACAAAAACTTAGTACCACAATTATAAGCCTCTAGTTATCTTCAGTCCTACAAGATGTATGCCTTGAAATAATATTATCAATTAACTACTGCTCAAAGTTCATTGTTAAACCTTATTCTTACTATTTATTAAATAGTAGTCTAGCATTTACCAAAATACAGTAAATAACTTAGTGTTTACCGATCAATCCTATTTTAGTAATGTGTAAAGAAAAACATCAAAGCAATGACTCATAAAAACATTTGACACATGGATTTTTAATGTGGAAACCCTGTTAAGGGAAAAACCACTTGGGACCGGTAACCCAAAATTTCCACTCTTCTGAAGTGAGCTCGGTGAAGAGCCAACCCTGTTAAAGGTTACAAACACACTATTAAGTGTGACCTTGTTAGAGGATTTATCACTAACAGTTAATCACTTGATATCTGACATTTCACTATGCTATCTTCATGAATTAACCTTTTGATACTCCTTGGGATGTATCTCAATATATAAAGGATTGTTAGATCTTACTCAGTTAAGAGACTTTCTGAATCAATGGTTAAACTGAAATAGTATATGATCTGTTCATATAAAAAACTTAAAGTTGTAGATGTTCAGATCTATTGTAAGCTCATAATACCTTTCTAATCAATGTTTCCCTTTAATACCTTTTCTCCACTTCTTTCTGCTTGGTGATGTGCTTCTCTGTTGTTGGTGTCTGCAGAAATATTAGCTTTGTTCTTTAGCTTGATTGATTAGGACTGTATGAAGTCTTGCTTCACCATTATTCTCTTTAGCATCCTCTTCTCTATTCACTCCCCTAATTCATAATGAATTAGCTTGTCCCTTTATAGACATGATTTAACCATTTCTAATTTCTTTACTTTCTTGTTCTTTGCGTGATCCACAATTCTTGCCTTTCTTTCTTTAAAGCTTTACTTTAGTTTTATCCCGCATATTTCTCTTAAACAACTGGAATAAAACACCTTTAAAACTCTTGCTTATCTCTGGCTTTTAACTTGTTGAAGAAAACAATGTTATCAACCAGTTAACTCCATCTAGCTCTTGCCAGCTAAGTCTTTTGTCATTTCTAAAATTCAGTTCTTTTTGGTGTTTAACTCCCTGTTAGTTTCGATCTTGACTTCAGTTGTCCTTGGGAATCTCTGTCCGTTGGGGTTTTTTGTCCATCGGGGTTGTCTATCCATCAGGTAACATTGTGGTTCTGCTCATTGGTAATTATTGCTCAGGTTTCTTGCTCGAGTATCACTATGACTCTTCTCTTGGGGTTCTTTATCTGTTAGGGTGCACTGTCCGTCAGTGTTTGTTGTCACTTAGTGAATACTGAACTTTTATGAATTACTGATAGAATAAAATTTATCTCTTTGGTTATTTTAATTCTTTAACACTATTTATATAACCAATGAGATAATATCAAGTTGACATCAATGAAAATAAAATACATTAACTAATTTAATGTCTTGCATTAAATTTCTGCAACTTGGTGATAATCAACTTAACATCTTCAAATATTCAATCAATTATAGTTCATCAATCTCTCCCTTTGGAATTGATGGAAAAACACTACATACTACTAATACAATTTTAAATATATCAGTTATAGTTCATCAATATACCAAATTTATTGTTCTATAACCAATACAAATATCTGCCTCTCGGTAAGCTCATATAGCTTAGATTTGTTTCCTGCAAAGTACTCTCTTCAATCTTAATTCCCTTCCCTAGATAGATGTAGTAGCTTCTGATTCTGTTTCTCCCTTTGATATAAAATCTCTTCTTTGATTTTGTCTCTCCCTTTGACTTTTCCTCTCCTTGATCATCTCTTTTTCCTTTAACAACAATAGATATACTCTCTCCCTTTGAGTCATCTCTCCTTTAGGAAAATCATGCCGGATATTTCATATGTAATCTCTCCCTTTGGATATTCTCTCCCTTGCAGGTTACATCTCTCCCATCTGGATATTTTCTCCCTTTGAAAACAATGCCAAAGTTATATCTCTTTATTTAATATATTCCTTGAATTTCCCTATCCATCGGCATTATAATGACTCTGGTGTTCGGTGTAGATAAGTACCTTTCTATGTACTGATGTATCTTTGCAGTCCATTTCTTTGCTTGCATCAACATGAATGATCTTCTGATTGTGTGTAGGCTGATGCAACCTCCTAGTCAGCTTAGTGACCAATAAACAAAGGCCATACCCCTAGTCTCTTTCTTAGGTACTCAAATGTATCTTTGGGAAATGGCTATAAATATATTTGCTAATTGTTCCTTGGATTGATCATATTCTAGTATCACTTCTTTCTCTTGCACTTGTTCCCTTAAGTAATGATACTTGATAGAAATATGCTTATTCTTAGCATGCATGACTGGATCCTTTCATATGTTTATTGCACTGGTATTATCATAATAGATAATCACTGGTTCAAGAATTTTCATATTCATACCTTCTAGTAATTGTTTGATCCATGCAATGTTAGAGAAATTTATAGTAACAACCACATATTCTGCTTCTGCACTAGATTGTGAGATGCATCCTTGCTTCTTACTGATCTATGTGACAAGTTTGTCACCCATGAAGAATGCTCCTCTAGTTGTGCTCTTTCTGTCATCTAAGTTTCTAGCCCAATCAACATTTGTATATACTTGAAGCTCAAATTTGCCTTCTCTTTTATACCATAAGCCATAGTCCTTGATATTCTTTAGATATCTCATAATTCTCTTGACAACAATCATGTGTGATTCTTTGGGATTAGTAGATAATCTTGCAACTATTCCAACTACATGTGCTATATCTGGTTTAGTATGAACAACATACATTAGTTTTCCAATCATTGATCTATATAGGGTCTGATTTACCTCATTTGACTTGTCTTCCTTTGTTAGCTTACATCTGGTTGCCATAGGTGTTCCAACTGGTTTGGAATCTTCCATTTTGAATATCTTCAGCACTTGATGTATTTGGATTGTGTGATATATATGCCTGCATCTTGTTGAAGAATGTGAAGACCAAGAAAGAATTTGATCTCCCCAAACATTGACATCTCAAACTCTTTGCACATTTCATTAGCAAAATATTTTCATAACATATCATTACCCCCAAATATGATATCATCAACAAATATTTTAGTAATCAAAATGTTATCATTAATATCTTCTTTTAAATACAGATTGCTATTTTCACTTGTTCTTACAAATTCAATGCTTATGAGATAGGAGTGAAGTCTTTCATACCAGGCTCTTGGTGCTTGTTTCAATCCATACAAGGCTTTGTGTAGTCTACAAACCATGTTTATCTTGTTAGGATCAACAAACCCTTTTGGTTGTTTAATGTATACCTCTTCTTCTAGTATTCCATTTAGGAATGTAGATTTGACATCCATTTGGTATACCTTGAATCCTTTGAATGCAACATAAGCAAGTAGAATTCTGACTCCTTCTAGTCTAGCAACAGGTGCAAAGGTTTCTCCATATTCAATACCTTCTTCTTAAGCATACTCCTTTCATACTAACCTTGCTTTGTTCATTGTGACTTCTCTATTCTCATTCAGATTGTTTCTAAATATCCATTTGGTACCGATGACATTCTTGTCATCTGGTCTGGGTACTAATGTTCATGTTTTGTTCTTCTCAATCTGTTCTATCTCTTCATTCATAGCACTAACCCATTCTTCATTTTCAAGTGCAGTATTAATATTTTTAGGCTCAAAATCACAAATTAAACATCTAGTGTTCAATGACTTACTTCTTGTTCTCATTCCAGCCATCTTTTCTCCTATGATCTAATTTTGTGGATGGTGGCTTCTGAAATACTTGGAAAGTATCGGTTCAGCTCTTTGTTCATCATTCTAATTATCATCTTGACCTTCATTCTAATCTTCATCACTCGGAACATCATTTTGAGCAATTTCTTGATTTTTGGTATTTGCAGCCTAATGCTAGGGTGCATTGTTCTGTTGCTCGGGAGCGATACACTGTTGCTTGAGAAGAGTGTCAGGTTCTTCATTGTAGAAAAACCTGTTGTAGTCTTATGGTTCTTTTCTTCTTTCTTCATCATTTTTCTCTACATATTCATCTATTTTAACATTTTCACTATCAATTATCTTGTTAGAGGACTTGTTAAGACATTTATAAGCCTTTCTTTTAGTGGAATACCCTAGAAAGATTCCTTCTTCACTTTTGGATTCAAGCTTTCCATTTCTATCATCTTTCAAAATATAACATTGACTTCCAAAAATTCTGAAGTAACTTACATTGGGTGTATATCCATACCATAGCTCATAGGGTGTCTTCTTGGTGTCTTTCTTCAATTGAACTATGTTCAATGTGTAGACAGTAGTACTAACAACTTCCCTCCAGAATTTTTGAGTGATGCCTTTCTCAATCATAAGTGTTCTTGTACAATCAACAATGGACCTATTTCTCCTTTCAACAATCCCATTTTGTTGTGGTGTTCTTTGGTGCAGAAACCTATCTTTTAATTCCATGCTCATTGGAATTAAAGTTAGTGAATTCATCAGAATTTAATTCTCCTCCTCTATCTGATCTTAAGCATTTTAGTTTCTTACCACTTTGTTTTTCTACATTAGCTTTGTACCATTTAAACATCTTGAATGCTTCTAATTTTTCTTTTAAGAACATAACTGCCATCATTCTAGAGTAATTATCAACAAAGAGAATGAAATATCTATCACCATAGTAACTCTTTGTTCTCATGGGTCCGCATAGATCAGTATGGACTAATTCTAGAATAACATTAGATGTATGAGTTTTTCTCTTGAAACTAGACTTTGTCATTTTACCTTTTTGACAATTCTTACACATGATATGGTCGGGCTTTGACATGCTTGGTAAGCCTCTTACTTTCCTTTTATTGCTTATCTTAATCATGTTGTAAAAATTCACATGACATAGTCTCTTATGCCACAACCATATGTCTTCATTTCTAGCCATTAAACAAGTGGTGTTAATATCATCCAGATAGAATAGGTTACCTTTTGTCTGTTCACCAGTTCTGATCAACCTTCCTGATTCATTAAAGATCTTTGCCTTTTTGTTCTCAAATGCAACTCAGTGATATTTTTTATTGTTATAAACTAAATTTTTCACCCTATTCAAGCTCTCATAGTCTTGATAATCTAGTATAACATGGGAATCACTTATAGGTTGTGGGACCTTTTCTAACTTGAAGTGAAGCCTCCAGGTTCTAGGGTGGTTCCTCTTGGATAATCACCTAATCTTCTATTTTGACATGAAAAGTAAACTTGGAGGGAAAGGGATAGGAGGAATTCTTGAAAGGAAATGACTGAAAAGAAAATTATCCTACTAGGTGATACACCAAAGGTAATATGAAACATGACATAGTAACCAAACTAGCATGAAGCTTCTTAGATCAAATAGAAAAAAATATTTATGAATAGGCTTGCATAAGTATTTCACAGAGAGGTCTAAAATGGAAAGAGGTTATTCAAGGGAAGGAAAGATTCCACAAGCAATAAATTTCCCAAGGAAATAGACAAAGATTGTGACCTGCAAGCAAACATTCACTCCAGAAAATAGGCACAAGAATGAGACAAAGTAACTAGGGATGAAAAAAATCCAGAGGATTACCTAAATCAGTTCACACACAGTAGTACACAAATATGTTGAAAGAAATAAAGGCTCAAGAACTCCAAGATTTCACTAATAAAATTCACTATATCATATTTCAGTAAGAGAAATATAGACAAGAGAAAGTTAGAGGAAATAAAAAATGTCTCAGAAACCTTAACATAATTTGGAAGTCAATGAAATATTACAACAAGGTGAAAACCTAAGGGCAGAGAAAATGCCACAGAAAATCTTACACCAGCTGGAAAAATCTGAGCTCTAAATGCTCTCAAAAAACTTATATACATGCTCCTCTAGCATGCAGGCTCAGGAGTCAATCCAATTCTTAGAAATTAGGGTTACAATCGATCTGTATAAACAATTTAGAAACCCTAGAAATGTCAAGTCTTCTCATCAATGCATTCATATAAATATCCGAGTCGATCAGATACAAACTTGAATATCTTTTCGATCGTCATAAATGTGATCTTGAGAAGTCGGTTTGACCCATTCCTCTGTTTATATCTTGAAACATCAAGCCACCACCATGGACTCTGAGATCATATTTTTTGAATAATTGAATATTTAAATGTTAACGGTCATAGGTGGCATGGGTACTTGTATCAATGACCTAGAAAATACTTGATCTCTCATTTAAAATATGGTCATCGATCCTTCATCTCTACCTCTGATCCTGATTCATCTTTAACCCCTAGATTACTAAAGCCTTCATATTGCTGAGTTGCTGAATCATTCCATTAACTCTGAGTTTATAATGAGGTTGAACGACCACCACATGATCAAATCTAAGATCTACAAATTGCGCTTAATCTCTGAACCATAGGAGAATATTACTTTTCCTTATGAGACCAAGTGATCACCATGAGATTAAAATATGATCAATGACACTGAATAGGTCATAACTTACTCTGAGCTATATTTTACTTCATCTTTTACCCTGGGTTCATTCAGAGACTTAGCGACTGAGCAGTCTCACAATCTCTTACCATTCTTCTTAACTATAGTTTCATTACAAGACTCAACAACCACCACGTGATCATCTTTGTATCAATGGCTTGCGTGAAATATCTTATCTTTGTTGACCTTTTAACTTCCTTTGGATACTTAGCAATGACCATAGGATCTCGAGACAATCAATAGCTAGTGGAGAATCTCCAAAGAAAATAATTAAACCCGATCTCTTTCAGTGACCATGTGACTTAACAGATACTAACGAGACTTAAACTCCTGAGTTTTTCATGAGTTGAGAGATACACTGAGTCTCGAAGTTGTGTAATAAAAATTTGACCACTGAGTTTATCACAAGATTAAACACCATCCACATGATCAGAACGTGAACTTAAACTAATCCACAACTTGCGTTTAATCTCACAAACACTTAAGCATATTCCCTTTTGATGTGAGATTATGTGACAATCACAAGATCTGAGTGTGATCGACAACTTGAATTTGGTCTTTGACTAACGCTGACTTGAACTTAACTTCAATGCTTTAATCATGATCTATCCAAAGACTTGGCGACTATGTAAAAATCGAGGTCTCGTGATAAAAGGTTAACTCCAAGGTTTCTTATGAGACTTCACGAGATCCACCAGATTAGAACGAAGATCAATGGCCCCGAGCATATCCATGCAATCTTCATTTTGAACTTTCTTTAACCTGAGCATATTTGGAGACTTAGCGACTGAGAAGTCTCACAATTTCCAAACCCTTTGTCTAACCATGGTTATCTTATGAGACTTTGCGACCGAAAGGATCTTAAATTGACTTGGCTCAAACTCAAGTTACATTTGTAGACTTAGAAATTACCCTGGGTCGCAAGACCTCTAAACCATTTCTTAACTTTGGGTATTATTGAGAGGTTGAACGCAGGCCACATTATCAGATCACGATCCAACATTTAGCACTGAATCTCCAAGAATTGAAAGGATATTCCTTTTATTTTTGAGATCGCATGAATGAAGGCAATTCCAAGTCACTAAGTAAAATAGAATATTTTGTTTCCTTTGCGTGACTAAGAGATAAACAAAGAAGGGTTAATGCGCACATGACTAAAAGGAAACTTAAGTCATCTAAAAAGGTAATGAAGAATTAGATCATGATGAAGAGAACTAGGGTTTTACCATGAAATGCTTAGGGTTTTCTTGCACTTAGGTTATTGTCATGAACAAGGATAAACGAGAGATCTAGAAAATTGTAGAGGAAAGGATCAAGAATAGGAAAAAAAAGGAATTTACAAGATGGGCTCTACCCTCGTAGGAGCCAAATTTTCCTCCACTTGCAGCCATAATTCTCATAAGATGGGAAAATTGGGTAACATTTTGGAAATTTATGCTGGATGTCAGCCTGCTAGACATATAAAACCAATTTCCTTCTTGACAATCCATTGGGCATATGAGTCATTATTTGAGCACAAAAATTCTCTAAGCAGGAGGAGGATTGAAACCAGGAGGAGGGACAACGAACTATGCACAAACACTTTTGGAAAGCAGGAAACTAACCTAGAAAGAAGGAAAAGGCAGGGAAACTAATTAAAGAGCGGGACAAACTTAAAAACAAGGTTTTAAGTGAAAACCATTAACAGATATTGGAAAGGATTCTCCTTCAAGAGTTGAGAGTTGAAATGCTTTATGTTACTTGCACTCAGTGATTATAAATGGTCCACCCCAAAGGGAATCAAACTTTGTATGTCTTCCAGGCTTGGATCTGTATTCATCCCATTTGAGGACTACATCCCCAACTTTCAAATTCTTGGATCTGACTCTTTGTCAAAAAATTTCTTAGTTTGCATTTTCTGAATTTCCATAGTCTGCATGGACTTTCCTATAATTTCTTCCAGTTCCATGAGCTGAGCATACCTTACCTATAAGGGATCTCCTTCTTCAAAGATAACAAGTTGGGTGGAAAGGTCCAATGCTAGTAGTTCTGTTGAAATAGACAATCTGGCCTCTTTTCCATACACCAACATATAGGGAGAATTCCCAAGGATTTTTTAGGGGTTACTTTGTTTAGCCACAAGGCAGACTTGAGCTTAAAATGCTAGTTTCTCTGATTTTCTTGCAAAGTCTTCTTGATAATATGGATCAGATTCTTATTTCTGGACTCTGCTAGACCATTACCTTGAGGGTAATAGTTGGAACTAGTATTCAGATAAATACCATTCCTGACTGCCCATTCAATCACTCTTTGACTTGTAAATGCAAGTGCATTATCTGATATAACTGAGTCTGGGGTTCCAAATCTGTGAACGATGTCATCATAAAAGCCTAGGACAACACTCTCATTTGCCTCTTTTAATGCAATAGCCTCAGTCCATCTAGTGAAATAATCAGTTGCAGTTATTATCCATTTATGGCCTACACTAGACAGAGGATTAATTAGGCCTATGAAGTCAATGCCCCACCTCATGAAAGGTTGATCTGTCCTGATTGGTTTAAGGGGCATAGCTGCAAGTCTTTCTTTACCTACAAACATGGCACACTTTATGCATTTCCTTACATGATCATGACTGTCCTTGAAGATAGATGGCCAATAGTATCTATCCCTCATGATCTTAAAGATAGTAGTCCTAGGAGATAAATGACCTCAAGAAGGTCCATCATGAAATTCACTCAGGATACCTACTACTTGTTCTAAATCTATGCATCTCAGGAGAACACCTTATGATCTTTCCTAAAAAGGACCTTGTCTATTAGCACAAAGGGGATAGATTGCAATCTATAATATCTTCTTTTGGCTGAATCTAGATTTGCAGGACACTCCCCTGTCTTCAAAAATGAACCATGTTAGGAAACCAACCTGATGCCTTGGCATGTTCTTACGTTGAATGCACAACTAAGGATGTATTCATTTTGTCATAATTTCTTGGATTCTCATCCACAGTCAAATTCTCACAAAGACCTCTTCCTCTGATTAGCTTGGTAACTTGGATATCAATGTCATATTCCATAACCCTAGTGATCCAACCAGCCCTTTTTTCATTCAGGTCTTTGAAAAGCATTAACTCTTTGACACTTGGATGAGTGACTCTTAATTGTACCTTGATGTGAGTCAATACATATCTAAACTTTTTTAGGCTTTTCACCATAGCAAGTACATGTTTCTCTATAAAAGAATATCTCTGTTCATATTCTTCCAGACCTTTGCTAAAGAAAGCAATAGGCTGCTCCAATCCCTCAAAGTTTTGTTGAGTTAACATTGCAGATATGGAATCAAAGCCTCCATAAGAATATAGAATGAAATCCTTGCTAACATCAAGATTCAACAAGGCAGGAGCCTCTTTCAAAGCCTCCTTAATGGCTTGAAAACTAGCCTTTCCTTCTTTGCTCCAACAGAATACTACCTTCTTCTTCAACATTGTTGTTAAAGGCTTCAAAAGGTCTCCAATGTTAGGCAAAAAATGGCTCACAAAATTAATCCTTCCAATGAAGGATTGAAGACTTTCTTGTGAGGTGGTAGTGGTAATTCTAGAATAGCTGCAATCCTTTTAGGGTCGACTATAACTCCTTGTTTCGATATAATATATCCCAATAGTTTACCTTCATGAACTACAAACACACATTTCTTAGGATTAAGAGATATCCCAAACTCCCTACACCTTTCAAATATATTCCTCAGATGTTTGATGTGGTCTACTTCATGTTTAGAATAAATAGTTATATCATCTAAATAGATCAGTACAAACTTGTACATGAGGCTTTTAAAGGCCATATTCATTGCCTTTTGAAAAGTAGCACCTGTATTTGACAGACCAAAAGGTATCTTTTGATAAGCCACGGTTCCCCACTTGGTTGTAAATGCAGTCTTATATTGATCATCTTCATGAACCAGGATTTGATTATATCCTGAATAGCCATCCAACAATGAGAAGCACTCTGATCCAAAGACACATTGTAGAATTTTCTCCATAGATGGCAATGGATGATGATATTTAAGGGATGCCCTATTAAGGTCCCTAAAGTCAACACATAGTCTCAAGTCCCCATTATTTTTCCTGACAGGAACAAGGTTTGAAACCCAACTAGTATTCTTTATGGGGCAAATGATTTCACTCTCAATTAATTTGAGTACCTCCCTGTGCATGAGTGGCTCAAGTTTGGGGTTGGCAGGCCTTTGCTTTTGTCTAACTAGCTTGGCATTTGGCTCTAATTCAATAGTATGTTGAGAAAGCACTGGATTAAAACCTTTGAGGTCTTCATACTACCAGGAAAATATATCACTAAATTCTTGGAATAATTGGGCATAAGCCTATATTTCTGAATCAGTATTAATCTTTCCAAACTTAAAACTTTTACCTGGCTCCAGCTCTAAGTCAGCATAGTGTTCTTGCTGAACTACCAGGCTATTTTTGTTCTTCTTTTTTGGTCATCTTTGTTAAAGATAGATTCTAGGGTGACAAGGTCTTTAGGCATCTTATTTGATTTAAGTTGTACCACTTGATCACCATAGCTTTGCATCAGTCTATCCTGATTATGCTCTAAGAAGACATCCTCTTCAAATAAGAACTGTAGAATTTGCTCATTATTGTCAAATACTTACCAATTAACATTATTATTAGGGATGAAAGGCCTGAGAATCACTTTGATATGTTGTTGATCCCTTTCCATTGAAATACTATTAGGAATGTCATATTGGGATCCAACAACAACTAATCTATCTGCATTTTGATTTAATTTTCTAGGGATAGAAATAATGTTGAAAGCATTGAAGATTTGAATTGCATCCCAAATTTGATGCTTGTATGCTCTCATTATATTATTTTTGTTTGCACTTATCCATCTCACTTTGTTGACTAGAAATTCACTATCACCACGCACCTTTAGGGCTTTGATCCCTCTTTTTCTAGCCCACTCCAATCCATTCACTAGACTCTCATATTCAATAGTGTTGCTAGTGCAAGAGAAGATAAATCTAAAAGCTGTATAATATTTTTCCCCCTTTGGGGAGATCAACATAGCACCACCGTCAGAGCCATGTCTACTTCTAGCACCATCAAAGAATAGCTCCCAAACTTGATCGCTTTGATCTTCTGATTTAGTGTCTGCCTTGAAAAGGTTTGGCTCTATGAATCCTTTCTCTTGTATCAAATAGTTTCCCAAACTAGCATCCCAAATAACATTGGCTTGGGACTCTGAAGCTCTTTCAGACTCCAATTCATCTAGATAGATATCTAGGATATTTTCTATCTTAGTGTTTGTTCCTCTGATGATTGTAAAGTCATCACTGTAAAGTGCAAGAAAACTTGTATTGAGTACAATGGACACATAAGGTTCTATATGGCGTGCTTCCAATCATTCAAACTTGATGGTAACCTTGGTTCCATACCTAGTATATAAAATCATATGAGACCAATCATAAGAAAGATAGCCTCCTATCTTGGTTGTGAATTCTCTTGATAGACATATGGAAAATAGAGCAGGGAGATATATGATGTAGATATCAATTAGGATAGAGAAATTGGGGCTTGCATGTAGGATCAAGCTTGTTTCCTTAGCTACACCTACTATATCTACTGAGGAACCATCAAGCTGTGTGACCTTATTTTGAAAAGGTTCATATTTAAGTGCCAATTGGTCAGCTACTTTCTTGTGCATGACAAAACTAGTAGCCCCACTATCTACCATAAAATTATGTACTAAAGGTTTTCCAATAATTAATAACACATAAAATGGAGGTGGTTTTAGGTTCCTAGCTTGCATGGCATCTTCCTTGGAGTTGTTGCTTGGGATGTTCTTTTCTCTTTCAGTGTTGACCAACACTGGCTTAACAACATCATTTGTGGACTGCTGAGGAGTTGTCACTTCATTCATAGCCTTCTTCAAGATTTCAGGCTTCCCTGCAATAGCCAAAGAGTCCCACATAGACATGGTGACATTCACCTTCTTCATGTTGTCTACAATGTTGAAGGGCACTGTTGTGTGTACTCTTTGGTGTGATTTCATTATTATGGGCTCAACCTCCTTAGGAGATTGGCTCTCTTTGACTGGTATGATAGGAGTCTTCTTTAGTATGATAGGAACAGAAGGATGTGATGTATCTGCAGATGTAGTAGCTTTAGCTCCATCCTCCATTCACTCCACGTCTTGGGCTCTTCTCTTAGACCGAGTGTTGGCTGTAATTGGGGACTCATCATTCACTCCATTGAAATCTTGCTACTCCCAATTAAAGAGAGTAGTCTCATCAGGTTGTCTTTCTTGTTGAGGGGCTTATCTACTAGAAGAGGCCTTTGATTGGGTGTGTGAGGCATTCTGAACCATTAGTGCTTGGTTCATCCATCCATTCGAGCATGTAGCCTGATTGTAGGGTTGATTGCAAGGAAAACACCATTCATTGTCTGAGACCATATTATTCTAACTCAAAACTATATCTCTAGTTGGATTTGCAGATTTAAGAGGCATGCAATTATAAGGTTGGAATAGCCTTTGATTGAAGTTATGCCTTTGACCTTGGTGATTCCCTTGGTATGGTGGCCTATTCTACTAATAGGATTGTCCCAGATTTTGATATTGTTGGTTGGGACTTTGATTTTGTGGCTAAAAGGGTGGTCTATTCCCTTGGCTCTGCTTCTTTAAGTTAGTCAACTCTTTGGTTAGAGTCTATAACAATCTTGTCATTTCTTGTTGACTACTTTGTAACAAGTTGTTTGTTTCTTGTTGATCACTTTTCATCGTTTGCATCTCTTGAGAAAAATTAGCCTTGGATTCTTCATAGCTAGTACTCACTTGAGGTGCTAATATGGTGGGTATAGGAGTGTATGGAGGGATAATCAAAGGCATGTTTGGTTGGATTTTGGGGAAAATAGGCATGGGTGGCCTTGGGGCTATCATTCCTGCTTGGATTAAACAATTTTCAGCTCTGACTACTATGTCAAAAGCCTGTGGTAATGAGGTACCTCCCATGGATTGAATCGTGACAGAGATATTTCTATTGAGACTTTTTAAGAAGTATAGGAAAGCATGGTCATCTGAAGGCCTAACTGAGATAGGAATCCTATTCCATGTCTTGAGGAACCTATTGTTAAAGTCTGTCATCTATTCTTGAGGAGCTCTCTTTATGGTTGTTAGTTTCTCAACCAAAGATAAATAATCTGATTTATCCTCAAAATATTTGCTTAATGATTCTCCTAATCTATCCCATGAATAAATGGAACCAAAATTTAAGGTTCTAAACCATTCTAAGGCCTTTACCTATGAAAGAGGATGCTAATAGCTTGGTAGCCACATCTTCTTCTATGACATGATGCACACTACAAATAGTAGCTACATCTCTTATGTGTTCACAACCTGTGAAATTAGGTAGACTCTTAAGTGCTTCCAAGGGTACATCAAGATGTTGAGAAAATTTCAAAGGGCTCCCTAGATTGAAGAATATGAAGGCAAACAATCTAGCCACTACAGGAACTGTGATTTGCTGGATAGCAACTATGTGAGTTGCATTTGAATTGAAGAGTGGAGCTGAATCTTCTTGTAGCTCTCTATTCAGAGATCTTCTCCTCCTTCTTGAGTAGAAAGGCAAATGTCTCCTTTCTAAAGTGGGTGGTGTAGACTGTACCCTCCTTACAGGGGATGCTCTTTGAGATGATCTAGAGTAATTTCTTGTCAGAGGCAGCTGCAAGAACTCAGAAGGCTTTGAGCTCCTTGTTTCAATCTAACACATAAATTTTGAATAGGACTAGATCTTCTATTCTTTAAACCAATGGAGCTGCCAAATATGCTTTGAAAAGAACCTCTTAAGGATAACACTATGAAATCAGTATAACAGAGATATCATAGTTTTGCAAATGAACTTCTACTGGTCCCACCGAGCATGCTAGAATTGTTATACACTAAATTTTGCACCCTATTCAAGCTCTCATTGTCTTGATAATCTAGTATAACATGGGACTCACTTCTAGGTTGTGGGACCTTTCACTAGTACAAAAACAATAATATATGACCAAATAAACTACCAAAAATTGTAGATAAATGACCAAATTTGGTCACGTGATCAGTGGTAGTTTATTGCCGGTCATTTATCTCGCGACCAAATTTATGACTAAACTATTTTAGTCATTTATTTGGTCGTTTATTTATTATTTTATTTGGTCATTAATTTGGTCATTGATTTAGTCGTTTATTCAGTCATTGATTTAGTCATTTATTCGGTCATTGATTTAGTCGTTTATTTGGTTATTTATTTGGTCATTAAATTAGTCATTTATTTAGTCATATATTTAGTCATTTATTCAGTCATTTATTTAGTCATATATTTAGTCATTTATTTAGTCAGTAATTTAGTCATCTATTTAGTCATATTAGGGCACGATGGAATTGAACCACCATCCTCCTACTTGTAAAGTAGGTGCTCTTCTATTGAGCTAGTACCCTTTAAAGAATAATCATACAATGTATACTAATACTTTCCATTAAACATGATTTCAAATTTTTCCATCTATAGTTCAAGGGGTATGATAGTAAATGGTTATGACAATCATTCAAAACAAAGTATGTCAAAGACTGTTATGAGGCAAAGTTTGTGATTTTCATGTAAAAAGGAAGAATCACAGGTTCCATCACTGTGAGAAGCATATTCTGTACATGAAAGAAAATGTAAATTTATTGATCTAAGGGGCAATAAAATGGAAAAAAAATAGAGTAGCAACCTTTATTCAATTTCATGAATAAAGGAGAAAAATTCAGAGATTAAAACATACCTCTTTGCATGAAAGAAAAACTCATTTAGTCAAGACAACAATAAATCAAAAGCGTTGCCCACAAAGTATCCATTTGAACGTAGGGCATGCACGATTCTTTTATGTTATCTCTTTCCTAAGAGAGGGATCTCTTGCGTTCCATAGGCTTCATATTATTTCGATGAGTTGTATTGAGCATTTTTCACCCACCAAAGCATGCCCCATGTAATGCATGAATGTAATATTTTGATGGAAAGATCACAAGACATTCACGAGTTTATGACAGTCAAAAGCATTGATATTTTATAAAAATGCAAGAAATAGAGAAAAGGAATGCTCTGATATGTTGAGAATGGATGTCTCTTTTACTATGCCTTGAGGTGAAGTAATCAGGTAAGGGAATGAAGGAAATTCAAACTCCAATGAATTGTAAATACTTATTGGTGGGGTTCAAGAGTCAAGCATGACAAGAGAGAGATACTTAAGTAGAGGTAAGTCCACAAGTCCTATTCCTACAAAGGAACTTAGAAAAAATATCCAATCAAGAGTTGAGAGTCAAGGATGATGGTGCAGGGCACCTAGGATTGGTGTTTTGATTTGAGTTTTTTCTTTGTAATAAGGGATGTGTTTCACCATACATCTTTTTGTTTGGTCCATCTTGTGTGGACAAGGATCCTTTGTTCAGTTTATAAACCAAGGATGCCTTAGTCCATTGGACTGTTTGATTCTAGTGCTTTATGCACATTTTGGAGTTTGGTTCAAGAATTGGTTTAGGTCCTATAGCTCTATTTTGGTCATGTTCCTTGGGTTTTATTTTGGCATTTCCCACTTGGTGGGATGCTGTATTGTTTTGTTGGCTTTGTTATGTTTGAAAAGTTGCATTTTGCAACATTCCTCAACATGTTTCTCGAGTTGCATCTTTACTCCCAATGACCCTAACTGTTTTGGGATTCAGTTGGATCAGTTTGAGAAAGTTGGTTTTTAATAAGGAGGATTCTGTTCATTATGGGACAGATAGAGAAAACCATCAGAAAGAGCAAGTTTTAATGAAAATTGACCATTTTCTGAGCATTGTTCTGTGTTGTGTGATCATAAATGAATTTGAGTGTTTGATTTAAATATTCCATAACATTCTTGAATGAATTACGCTCCTACATTTTTCCTTGAGTAATTTGGTTGACATTTATTAGAGTTCCAAGGCAAACTGTGTCTATAGGTCATAATTCCTCAAGAATTGGGGTTGGGCTAAAAGATGTGGACCTAACTTACTATTACACCATGGGAATTAAATTCCATTGGTTGGAGAGTAAGTTAAGGCAATGCTTCAAGGGATTCCAAGAGCTCAGAGTCAGGGGATTGGTTTTTGAACTTGAACTTTGATGTCCTAGGCTAAATATTGGTATGTATTTAGCTCGCGGGAAGGAAAGAAGCGTGCAATAATAGACTGTGGGTGCATTGGCACCAAGTGAAAGTTGAATCAAAATGTTTGAAGATCATAGAACTATTCCTAATTACTATAACTAGACTAAGTACCCATCTTTAGAATAATCCAGTTGACTTAGCCTAATTTGATCACCTAGGCAAAGGCACCACTGTGACAGTTTAGTGTTGCAGGATAAGAACAATTACTTGTTGTTTCAGGTTTGATATTTGTGGTGTTAGAAGGTATTGAAACTAGTAGAAGGAGTCTTGGTTCCATTTTCATTATTGGCATTGAAAGAAAAATTCGTTGTTGCAGACATAAGTAAGGTAGAGACATTGTGTTTTGTGTGTAAATGCAATCCTTGCAAAGGTTGAACTTTAAGGATAGGCTAGCTTGCAATGGAGGTATCCAAAGACCTTAGTGACCCTATTGATTCTTTTATCGTTCCCATATTGGAGAAAGGAAGACTTTTGCAAGGTTAGGAATTAAGGTAAAAATAATGATTCTTTGTGTTGCATGACTGTACAGTACGAGGTTTTGAGTATAGTGACACCATAGAGGTGTATGGGAAGTGTAAGAACCTTAGTAGGAGTTATGATAAGCCCATAATCCATTTTTAGACTTGAAAAAAAGGGAGTACAGTAGGATAGTGTAAACTTGGAGGCCTAATGCAGTCAACATTCAGTGACTTATGCAAAAGAGAAGTTGTAGACAATATTAATAATAGGAGATATCATTCACTAATATAAAGAAGGGTCATTTCACGCTTTTGTTGTGTGCATTCGACACTAGATGACATAAGAAGGGTCATTCACTCTTAGTTTCTTTTGTTTTCTATCTTGTGCCTTTATTTGGAACAAAATAAAAAAAAAATTCTTTTTATTTGCATATTTTTCCAACGTTTTTCCCAATTTTAATTGAAATACTCATTTTTTTTAGTTAGTCAGGCTACTCCCAATTAATATTTTTGGTATCATGTGTGGCATCAGTGGGGAGGAAAAATCTTGGTTTTTCTCTAGAAAATTGTTGTTGACCTTTGCAAGGTGCTTACAGTTATAGGGAAAGAAAGAAAATTTTATTTCAACAAAAGAGGGTGTTTATTGATCTCGTTAATGCAATCACATTTCATAGATTTTCTTCTGAATGAGAATACCTATAACTAATTGAGAAACCTTTTCAATAATTATGGGCTAAAAGTCTACCCAGAATACTTATTATTAAATGCAGGCAACTTTATAAGAATAGTTCCTATACATGATGTCATTAGCTTTCACCAACTATAGATGTCATTGTCAATTCTGAAAAACACTTTCCAAACATTGAAAACCAAATTCAAATGGATTCTATTTACAATTATAATATGCCCATCTTGTTTGTAAAGAATTAAATAACATATAACAGTGAGATAACATACAAGAGAACCCATACATAGTGACTGCAACAAGCAAGTCACCCAAGAGAAACCCTTCAATGGGTAAAAACTCTAGCAAGAGTGAACAAGCGTTCCTCTTTCCACTATCATAGTCAAATTACAAAGGTGTTACAATGCTCCTAACTCTTTCAAGTTTCATAACAATGTCTACAACTCACTCCTCACATCTATAACGTGCCTTTGCAACTTAGAAACCATTGCTCTGTCACTACCACTAAAAAAGTTAAGGATACAATGAGAGAGAGCTTTTCTAACCAGTTCACAATGCATTTATGCCTCCTATGAACCCCATACACAAAAAATGGAGGATCAAATGTCAAAAAATCCAGATCAAACAATAAAACAATTCAAATTCCAAGGATTCCCCAAAATGTTCTAGATCATTTAAGGCATTCCTCAACAAGAATATAGTCCCTAGTACATACTGCTCTACACCACAAAACTTGAAGAATTCAAAATTCTAAGGCATTTAGACAACTCCTTGACTGTGACAAAGGAAACACCATGAGCCCAATCATCTAGTTTCTTCTCTATGATTTTCAGATCAAAGGCAATGAGAAAACTAAATTTTGACTTATCATCAAGCTCTACTGGTGTTAAAGTCAAGGCTAATGAGTCATACTGCTCAATTTGTTAGATTCATCCCTTGCTAACCATCCATTCCCAGATTAAGGGTATGGTAGTGTTATACTAGCTTGAATTCGAGATTACTCGAGCAAAAGGTTGTGGTAAAAATAATCAGATGTTGGAATCCATACATGAGATTGATAAAATAGAAGCCGAGGAGGAGGTGAGTATTACTAAAGTAGGATTTGATGTTAGTCAAGGGGACCTAACCACAATGATGTTGCAAATGCACCAAAAGCTACTAATAGATCTTCTTCTCACTCCCCAGTATTGATTAGAATTTGTGAGGCAAAAATGTGATGTGTTGAAGCTTTTAGAGTGATTTGATAGTTAGCCACAGGAACCTAGCTACAATGATGTTGTAGATGCACCAAAAGCTAGTACTGGAGCTTTTCCTCACTTCCCAGCATTGATTTGATTTTGTGAGGCAAAAAAGTGATGTGTGGAAGCTTTTAAAGGCATTTGATAATGGGTCTTTTTTCGGTATAATTCTGTAATTACTAATTTGTTGTTTCCCATTTAGTATAATATGAAACTGTCCTTAATAGACATATTACTTTGTGAACTTTTACTCTAGAAAAAAAATATCACTGATTAAAAAGATAACAAAATAAGTTCACTACCTGTGTAGCACCCATTGCCTTGGCAACATGATGCAAGTCTTCCTTATGTACACGACGCACAAAAATTGTACCAGCTTCAACAAAGTACTACACCAAGCAAAAATCAACAGACATTAGGCAGCTAATCCAAATAGCAATAACATTACCAGTTTCATTATGTGAGACAACATGCAAGTACACCTTTAGAGCCATGTCATATATTCCTTTTGTTGTTAAAATGACATTTGCACCAGCTTTTAAAATCTTCTCAATACGCTCCTTAGTTATATCTTCTTCTTTGCACAAACAAAGCAAATGAAAGAAAAATGACAATGATCACTAATATGAAACAACAAGAAAAAAATACCAATACTCAACCATCTATCTAGCTCCACATTGTTGCATTGGAAACTACATGTATCATGCTCATCTTTAGTGAAAAATCCACAATTTCTAACAACATAAAAGAATAGTAACAACATGCCAAATTTGAAAATAATGGAAACTCTTGCCTGTCCAGTATTTATATCACTTCCGCACAGAAGATTTGTCCTGGGAAATGCTTAGCACATCTTTACAAATAAATTTTACAAGAAAATATGGGTGGTGAGAAAAGCCTATTATAGTGAAAATATTAAAAACCAACAAATCAGATATAATTTATTCAAAACTCAACAAACACTCTAGATATTATCAATAAATAAGATGCATAGTTTATCTACCTTTCACGGATCCTATCAAGCTGCCTTGGATCAGTGACAAGAACCTGCACTCCCATCCACATTTTTGTCTTCTGAAGATTGAAATCCAAACATGCAATTCTTGCTGGGGCCACTCTTGTAGGCATTCCTTGAGCTGCCTGACCAGTATTCAGGGCATAACCATTCAAAATATAACTATCTTTAGACCCTTGTCCATGTGCCTTCAAAATATTGATGCCCTGGAGAAAAAAACAAAACATGATCATTCATAAGAAAGCATCCAAAAAAATTGATTCAATTATCCTAATCTATAGTCTATGCAGAAAAAAATCATCTCCCCCAGGCATTTATACAGTCCCCCAGTTCCCAAGGAATTTGAGTCAAATAAGAAATAGCCATCGGACAGAGATACACTGGATTATAGGAAATCCACTGGATATTGTAATCCTAAGTTAAGAAAAAGCACGCCACATAAAACAGTCTCAGACCTATCATTCAAAATATGGTCTAAAATATGGTCTAATGTAATCAAATTTATCAGCGCAGACTATTCGGATATTACAATGTATTTCGATATCTTTTTGCCTATCATTTTGAAAAACCATTCATTCCACAATTCAATCTATCAGCTTTATTAGCATAGATTGTTCGAATATTACAATGTATTTTGATATCTTGTTGCCTATCATTTTGAAAAACCATTCATTCCGCAATTCAATCTAAAAAAAGTATGTTGTAATCTAAACAATTTATGTTTGCTTTGCAAAAGGGTTAAATTAATAAACATGATTGATTATATTTTGAATTGTGTTATGTAAAAAAAACCCCGTTTAAATTTAAAAAATTTCTATATTCTCCCTTCCCAAAGTAAAGATGCAGTTAAAAATCTTATAATGCCAGCACACATTCATATAGCAACATACATAGAGGATAGAAAAGTACAAATTTCAAGAACATTATTTTACATTATACAAGAATCATTCAAGATCAATATGATCTTTCTAATTACAAGATACAAAATAATCTCGAATCATCCATTAACTTGTATACACTTACGGACAAAGATGAGGAAGATGGAACCTGTCATATAGTAGTTGCAACAAGAAAACTGTCTTTCCACCTTATCCATCACATAAAATTCCATTGGTTATGAAATAATAACTTGGAATGCATCCTGCCACAGCTTGATAACATCCCAGCATCATTATATAATGCATGTACATTTGAATAGGGAAATTTAATTTAGAAGGCCTTAACAAGCACCCAAAGAAATAGATGTCAATAGGTTTTTCATTAAATATCATTTCCTGCAAAATTGTAAGTGAAGACATTATTTTTCCATTAGTATACAAAAGGAAAACAAATTTTGAACCTTCAGTAAACCTACACCGAAAGATAGACTTTCAGAGATCATTGAAAGTATAGATATTAGAGATCGCCAAAAATGTTAAGTTCAAAAGGAACCTGAAAGATAAAGTGGAACTTGACAGGAGGAAACTGGTAGAGGAACCCGACACGCAGATACAATGCAAACCGAGAGAACAAACACAGTGCAAACTGAAAGAAGAAAACAATGCAACCCAAAAGACAATCAAACTGATTTCAGAGTAAACCGAGCATCAGACACCGAAAGTCAGTTACAACCTGACTTCCACGTTAGATAAACATTCATATTCTATTTATAGAGTTTTTTTTTGTTTTAAAACCATTACTTAAGGGACAAGCAACATTATTGTAATTGTTTTAATCACTCTAACTGATTGAAAACATGCAGACTAGGAGATCAAGGTAAAGTTGTAAACCTATCATCATAGAGTTAAAGTTGTTTTACGTGAAACTTAATTAGGTAAATCTATCTTATAAATAGATGTTGTAATCATTCTAAATGAATGAGGAGAGGATTAAAGTAGCCTATGAACACATCTATGGATCAGACTGAGAGTTTCAAGAACCAGAACAACAAAAGTTGAAATTGGTTATCAAGAACCAAGAACAGAGGCTACCAAGAAACAGAGGTATTATTCAATCACAATAGGTGATACAGATATACATGTAATCTTGAATGGATCTGTAATTAGAAATATTAGATTGCATACTATCAGGTCAAAGCGTAATTTTCTTACATTCTAACAAGTGAAGAAAAAGTAAACATTCTTTCAAGGAAGGTGGATTTAACAATCCAATTGTAAATCTCTTAACCGAGTGCACACAAAACAATGTTGCTAAAGCTCTTAATAGAGTAGAACAGGTCTCCACAAATACTCCTAATAGGGTATATCATTAGAAGTGATCAAATTGTAAGCCTTAACCGGCCCTTTCCAATCTGCAGATTGTGAAGAATTTGTGGGTGCCATCCCACCATAGTTTTTACCTTCTTACAGAGGTTTTCTGCGATATCATATCTTGTGTTATGATTCAATTACTTTCATGAATGTTTCTATGAATGTTCACATATTTGTTAAGTTTATGAATTGATAAATCTTACATCAAGATAGTATAGAACAGATGGCTGGTTATACAAATTGATTACATAATGGATAAAGGTTAAAAGATATAAATTTTTTAGAGGTATTGATTCACCCCTCCCCTCTCAGTACACACTTCCCATTATTTCCAAAAGTAAGCTAGTAGACAATACATTAGGAAATAAACTAGAATTGCATGCAAATAATCCCATGCTACAAGCCAAGCATATTCCTGCCCCTAATTAATACTTCTAATTTGTGTCACATATCAGACTCGATGATAATTTATAAAAGAAATGAATCAAGTTAAGTAGATGATTAGCATTTGTAAATCATGAAAAGAAGAATATTATACAACTATGATAAAGTCCACATATCATGATTTATAAACAATGCAGGAGTTTAGGGGAATAAAAACAACTGACCAAGTCTAGACATTATCTTTTCACTCATAAAATTCGCTAAAAACAAACTCAAGTTATTTATTTGGCTTTCCTGCATTATAAATTACACATCTTATTTTCAAATGGTGCTCTCAATCAATCACTAACCAGTAAATTCTCACAATAGCAAAGAACTTGACATTACCTTTAGAAAGGTTTATATTGGTATTAAACAGTTAAATCCCTTCAACAAAATTATCCTAAAATACCCACTCAATCAAATTCCCAATCACAAATTATTTGCGCTTGCTCATCCCAGGATAGAGGGAAGAGTAAGCATAGAAGGAAAATGAAAAGAAATTTGTCTTTCATACAATAACTAAATACACGCTTACTAAGCTATGTCCCATCAAGCTTCCATTAAAGTATATCCCATTATATTTCCATTGAGGCTTTCAATTATGTGAAATGTACGTGTGTGAATGTCTAAAATATTTCTAAATTTCCTAGATTGCATAAGCTTTGCATTATCCTTATTATTTAAATTATAGAGTATCAAGTTTTATTATTCTGAGCAAACCATACTTGTAGCATTTGCCCCATGTGCTGAGAATATCTTCCTCCATCCTAACAGTTTTCACTAGCCATAGAATGCAAACTTAGCCTTGAAATGACTAATTTCATACCTTAGAAACCAAAATGCATAATTGACATAACTGGCTTCTCAAGACGGTGCCTATGCACATAAAAAAATCACATTACATTGTCATTCAAAGTATTCTCATTTGCTGACATTTTAATTTCTGCTATACAATTTTTTTTCTAATTCATTCTCCCCAATGTCAGTGAGTCGAACCTATGGGAAATGATGGCTAGCTCATCAATGTCTACCATTAAACCACAACATTCAAGCATAAAAAAATGTCTATCATTGATGAAGCATAGCTCTTGTGTAGACATTTCAATTTAGTTTTGGTGATTTCTATTGAGAATGCAGTATGGCTGCTAATACATTTCCAATGTTGGGGCAAATCAATGTCCCTTTCCAAATGAATAAAATTGGTGCTGATCATGAAAAATAGGCCTTGAGACGTGCATTGGAATAAGTTTCAACTTTCAACTCATGGGAAACAAATATATATTCCCAACTATTCATCTCCCCCAAGATTTTAGTGTGGGTAAATTAATCATAGTTTGCAATGGGAAGTGGATTGGGATGAAAGTCTTAATTTGAATGGAATTTGCAGGTGTAAAGACAAATTCCACAACTTTTTCCACTGTCCTCTTTGCCTGTGCAAAAATGGGAGCTTTGGCACAGGGTATAGAAATCCATCAAAGCATAATGGAAGGGGTATTTTTTCCAGATATTTTTTGTTGGAAATGCTTTGGTAGAAATGTATGCAAAATGTGAAAGCATAAACAATATACTTAAACTATTTGACAAAATACCTAAATGAGATCTCATCTCATGGAATGTAATGATTTTAAGATATTCACAACATGGATATGTTGAAAGGGCTCTAGAAACATTTAACCAAATGCAATTGCAAGTATAAATCCAAACTCCGCAACTTTTTCTATCATCCTCCCTTCCTATGCAAAAATGGGAGCTTTAAAAAAGGGTATGAAGATCCACTGAAGCGTAAAGGGAGATTTTTGTTAGATGTTATGGTTACAACTTTCCTAGTATATTATGACGGTAGATTTTAGAGTTTTAATTTGAAAGTGCCTGGCTAGATATGAATTTGGTTATTAGCCACAATGGAAGAAAGGTTTTGTTGACCCAAAATCTAATAAAGAGTACCAATCAAGCTCATGATTATTTCCTAGTTTATTTGTATCAAACTACTCATACATTTATTTTTAATGGATAATTAGAGTATCATTTATCTATTGATACAAGGTTGGACTGCATGCTATGGTTTCACTTTGCACAAATTGATTGAAGTATTACTGTTGTTGGGCAGTGAGTGTTTGACATTATAATCGATGAAATAAATTATATATATATA
>MU228154.1:7267228-7287774 GCA_018584345.1 Thuja plicata | reverse complement strand
TTATCAATTAACACCTTAATCATTATTGAATCTTAAACTTTGATAATATTTATCATAGACTAATGTTACCTTTGAGAGTATTAATTGGTTAAAAGTACATTGACTAATGAGATATGTTGTAATTATAAATTGAATTAATATTTATTCATTTGAAAATGAATATTAATGTAAACGTTAAATTAAATTTTATATTCATCATGGGCTACACAATTTTAGAATCAGATTGGCTCGATTTGTACCCCTTTGGGATATGGTTAACCTATAATTAGAATTGACGAAAACTATAACATTTAATTCCTCCTAGTTAATCTTTAAGCTTTTTAGATCGATGATCAACGATCTTCTTCGATTATATCGACATCACCTAGCATCTTATATTTTCAAGTTTATTGGGGTTGATCGCCAGAGTCTTTTGTAACCACGTCATTGAATCCTCTTTCCCGTAACTTCAACGTGGAACTTTTTCACTTTAAAAAAAAAAAAAATTTTGGTTGTGTTTTGACCCAAACTTTTGGGCATGACAATCCTTCTGCATGAATTCTTTTGTCTGGTCTCTAGTTTCTCTCTGTGGCTACTATCCCTTTTAAACAACAACTATTCTCAATAGATTGAGCACCTATTTATACAAGTATTTGACCTATCTTGGAATCACGCATTACAATGTTAACTCTTAGATCCAAGGTTTACAAATTGACCTTGATCTTTTGTTTGCATGTTTTAAATTAGTAAAACTAATTAAAACAATAATAAATACATTACTTCCTCTACACATAATGGATTTAAAAATAAATCAAGAAGCTATAACTGCAACTTCAGTGATTTATCTAACGTGGAAAGTCAGATCCACTTTTTACGGGATGTAACTGACTGTTGGTTCTTGGTCATCAGGTTGAACTTGAAGTCTGTCGGCATTCCTTTGTTGAACTATTCGTTGGGTTCCCTTTGTCTATTGAGTTCCTCTCTTTTTTATTTCGTCGGGTTGCACTGTTGTTACTTGTCAGGTTTCCTTTCCCTTTTTGTCATTGGATAACATTGAAAAGTGTTTGTCAGGTAACCTTGCCGTCAGGTAGTGTTGTGCCCTATCTTTTGGTGTAGAGTAAACTGATGGTGCAGATCATGTTTTTCCTTAAGTATATTAATAGAAAAATATAATGCCTTCAGTATGTACTCAAAATTGATAACATATCAAATTTATCTGTAAGTATTGACTGCAATTTATTCCTAAAAAGCACATTACAAAGAATGAACAAAGAATAGAAATATGTACTCAAAAGGACTCTGACCTTATACCTTGATCATTTATAATTCTATAATTAAGATAGATTTACATGATATATTTTAGAAACTATTTAACATATAATTCTCTATCATTGCAATAATAAGAGCATACTTCTAACTATGCCAAGGAAATCATGCACAATGAATAGAAACCAAACAAACTAATATGACTTGTTTATGTGTTGTTTCAGAGGATGAACTTACCCATGCTCAACAACTCAAAATGACCAGTGTATACCAAATAAAATTTAGATCCTTTCACACACAGCTATACATAGAAATAAGTTGCAATGCATGTGGCAGGGTTGTTGGTTGGGAGATGTGGTGGGCTTGAGGTCGCGACTTGGGGATTCTAAACTATGAAGAAAATAGTGGCCACCGATGAAAACACTATCCATGACTGCCATTTTTGTGTCCATTGGTGCCTATGCATGCTTACGGGCATGATCAGGGCTTTTTCTATTAACTCCCTTTGAACTCAAATTTGGCTTTTTGGAGTCAGTCACATTTCCCTCCTTTCCAAATTTATCTTTTTGGAGTCAAACAAATTTCCCTCCTTTCCTCCATTTCCTTCTCAAAGTGAATTTGAGAAATAAGGTGTCAAAACACAAAAGAGTTAATATTTTACCCCTTTATTTTATTTGGATATTATCTTTTACATGAAATAATTATAGAATATCTAAGACCCTTCTAAATTTTTTGTTTTCTGACAGCATCTAAATGGAAAAAAATATCAAGAAGATGTGAGATCTAGACTTAATCAACTTGCAGTAGCTATGGAAATTTGACTACAAGCATAATTAGATTTATTTGTTTAATTTAATTAGATATATGCATACATAAATGAAAGAATGATTAATTAAATAGATACAGGGTGATATAGGGATAATAATATAATGTAATCAATTAATCAACAAAGTAACTCATCATGAAGTTTATAAATCAAATGGTGTTATGAGACGTGCAAATAACTTGACAACAGAATTGGTTAAGCACACTTGAATTGGAGAAGTATTGTGATGGGTGACCTCCTAAGAAGCCCAATGCTTCACCTTAGTGAGCATCACCTAAATGCAACATGCATAAAGTGTAACCATTTATTCTCATGAGATATGGGTTCTTGTGAACCACTACCTATGAAACATTGTGAACCACAACTCATGAAAAAATATAACCTCCCAAAAATTTGAATCACTACTCATGAAACACTATGAACCATAACTCATAAAATATTGTAACTCCCAAGAATTCCCAATGCTTCACCTAGATGCAATGATGAATGCAATGAATGATATAATCATGATACATGTACTTTAATAAAGCCCTAGCTTTGATTTGTGGGATTATGTTTACTCATGTATGTTTTCCTATAAATTCATCATACTTGTGTGTATATATTGAAGGTTTAATTTATTTCATATACATTTAACATTGGTATAGTATATTATTGATCATGCACTTATTATTTCATATTTCATTTCTTAAAAGATGTTTGTAAACATGGGTTTATTTGATAATTTAAATATATGTGTTTCATGTTTTATGTATGAATCCTCTAGTGTCAAATTCCTTAGAAATCACATGGGGCCTCTTGTGTTATTTAATAAAGTTTGAGAGTTTCATTTGGATGTAAAAAGGAAAGAATTTGACTTTTATCTTAAAAATAGAAAATGGGACAAACTAGTGGCAAATAGTGGCCGGAATAATGTTTTCACAATAAGTCTATTGGCAAGCACACATTATTGGTTAAATATAACTTCTAAGAATATCAATATATGATATTATCAAATGTTAATATGTAAAGGAGTATTAATCATTCATTTAGTTATTTTTAGTATAAGGGTGACTAATTATTTAGTCATTTATATGGTCATTTATTTAGTCATTTATTTGATCATTTTACCTGATGACTAAATTGGTCATTTATTTAGTCATTTAATTTGTCATTTATTTAATCATTTTATCCGATGACCAAATTGGTCATTTATTTAGTCATTTTATTTGTGATTTTACCCGATGACCAAATTGGTCATTTATTTATTCATTTATATTTGTGAATTGCAAAAAAATGGTAGAACATGAGCAGTTTTAGTCACGTGACTAAAATTTTTAGTCACCTAGTCATTTATTTGCCAAATTCTACTAGTTTTTTCTAACTTGAAGTGAAGCCTTTGGGTTCTAGGTTGGTTCCTCTTGGATAATCACCTAATCTGCTCTTTTGACATGAAAAGTAAACTCGGGGGAAAAGGGATAGAAGGAGTGCTTGAAAGGAAATGAATGAAAAGAAAATTATCCTACTAGGTGATACACCGAAGGTAATATGAAACATGACATGGTAACCAAACTAGCATGAAAATTCTTAGATCTAATAGAACACAATCTTTCTAAATAGGCTTGCATAAGTATTTCACAGAGAGGTCTGAAATGGAAAGAGGTTATTCAAGGGAATGAAAGATTCCAAAAGCAATAAATTTCCCAATGAAATAGACACATACTGTGACCTGCAAGCAAACATTCACTCTAGAAAATAGGCACAAGAATGAGACAAAGTAACCAGGGATGAACAAAATCCTTAGGATTACCTAAATCAGATCACACACAGTAGTACACAAAGATGCTGAAAGAAAGAAAGGCTCTGGAACTCCAAGATTTCTCTAATAAAAGTCACTATATCATATTTCAGTAAGAGAAATATAGACAAGAGAAAGTTAGAGGACATAAAAGATGTCTCAAAAACCTTAACATATTTTGGAAGTCAATGAAAGATTACAACAAGGTGAAAACCTGAGGGTAGAGAAAATGCCACAGAAAATCTTATCCAAGATGGAAAACTATGAGCTCTAAAAGCTCTCAAAAAACTTATATACATGCTCCTCTAGCATGCAGGCTCAAGAGTCAATCCAATTCTTAGAAATTAGGGTTACAATAGATCTGCATAAAAAATTTAGAACCCCTATAAATGTCAAGTCTTCTCATCAATTCATTTGTAGAAATATTTGAGTTGATCAGATACATACTTGAATATCTTTCCCATCGTCATAAATGTGATCCTGCGAAGTAAGCTTGACCCATTCCTCTGTTTGTATCTTGAAAAATCACGCCATCGCCATGGAGTCTGAGATCAGATCTTTTTGAATATTTTAATACTTAAATGTTAATGGTCATAGGTGGCGCGGGTACTTGTATCAATGACCAAGAAAATACTTGATCTCTCATTTAAAATATGGTCATCGATCCTTCATCTCTAGCTCTGATCCTGATTCATCTTTAACACCTGGATTACTAAATCCTTCATGTCATTGAGTTGTTGAATCATTCCATTAACTTTGAGTTTATAACAAGGTTGTACAACCACTACAGGATCAAATCTAAGATCTACGAACTATTCTTAATATCTAAACCATAGGAGAATATTCCTTTTCCTCATGAGACCAAGTGACCACCATGAGATTAAAATTTGATCAACGAAAATGAATAGGTCATAACTTACTCTGAGCTATATTTTACTTCATCTTTTACCCTGGGTTCATTCAGAGACTTAGCGACTGAGTAGTCTCGCAATCTCTTATCATTTTGCTTAACTATAGTTTCATTACAAGACTCAATGAACACCATGTGATCATCTTTGCATCGACAACTTGCATGAAATATCTTATCTTTTTTGACCTTTTGACTTCCTTTGGAGACTTAGCGATGACCACAGGATCTCGACACAATCAATGGTTGGCAAATAATCTCAGAAGAAAAGACTTAACCATGATCTCTTTCAACGACCACACGACTTAATAGATACCAACCAAACTTAAACTGCCAAGTTTATCATGAGTTGAGAGATACACTGAGTCTTGAAGTCATGGAATAAAAACTTGACCACTAAGTTTATCACGACACTGAACACCATCCACATGATGAGAACCTGAACTTAAATTGATCCACAGCTTGTGTTTAATCTCACAAACACTTAATCATATTCCCTTTTGATGTGATATTACGCAACAATCACAAGATCTGAGTGTGATCAACAGATTGAATTTGGTCTTTGACTAACCCTGAATTGAACTTAACTTCATTGATTTAATCGTGATCTATCTAGAGACTTGGTGACTGTGTAAAACTTGAGGTCTCATGATAAAAGGTTAACTCTAGGGTTTCTTACAAGATTTCATGAGATCCACTAGATTAGAATGAAGATCAATGGCCCGAGCATATCCATGCAATCTTCATTTTGAACTTTCTTTAACTTGAGCATATCTAGAGACTTAGTGACTGAGCAGTCTCACAATATCCAAACCTTTTGTCTAGCCATGGTTATCTTATGAGACTTTGCGACTGAAAGGATCTAAACCCGACTTGGCTTGAACTCAGGTTACATCTATAGACTTAGAAACTACACCAGGTCGTGAGATCTCAAAACCATTTCTTAAGTTTGGGTTTGATTGAGAGGTTGAATGCGGGCCACATGATTAGAACACGATCCAATGATCGGTGTTGAATCTCCAATACTTTAAAGGATATTCCTTTTCTTTCTGAGATTGTGCGACTGAAGGCAATTCGAAGTCACTAAGTAAAATAGAATTTCCTGTTTCCTTTGCACGCCTAAGAGATAAATAGAGAAGGGTTAATGCGTACATGACTAAAAGGAAACTTAAGTCATCCAAAAAGGTAATGAATAATTAGATCATGACAAAGAGAACTAGGGTTTTACCATGAAATGCTTAGGGTTTTCTTGCACTTAGGTTATTTTCATGAACAAGGATAAACCAAAGACCTAGAAAATTGCAGAGGAAAGGATCAAGACCAGGCAAAAATGTAGAATTTACAAGTTGGTCTCTACCCTTGTGGGAGCCGCATTTTCCTCCACTTGTAGCCAAAATTCTCATAAGATGGGAAAATTGGGTAAAAATTATTTAGCTGTGAAACACTCAATAGATTATAGTTAAGTCCTTTTACCCAGTATGCATTGTCACATCTAATCAGATTATTTAACATTATGGTTCCTTTACCTTCAACTAGAAAAGGTGAGTCATTACCCATTCTTACTAATCCACCATTGTAGTACTCAAAAGTTTCAAACTTTTTTTATTACCGGTCATGTGGTGAGTGCAGCCACTATCTATAATCCAAACATCATTCTTACCAACCTTAGATATGAGTGCAATCTCAACATACCTTTCCTCTTTGTCTAAATCATCCTTCTTGGCTACAAATACCATCTCAATATCTTGATCAGATTTGGTTTCAGTATCTCCAGCTTTGTTCTCAGCCAGGTAACAAGCTTTCTTCCCTTTGTCCTTGTAGTCTCAGGTATCTCTTCTGTCAGATTCTTGGTTGCTTTGGTAATCTCTTTTATCACTTCTATCAAACTTATTTTTATATGATCTGTCACTATTTCTATCTTCTTTCCTTTTGTTAGGACATCTAGCAGCAAAGTATCCAATCTCTTTACAATTAAAACATACAAGTGGTAATTCACCTTTGTATCTACCTTTACCTCTCTACAATCTTCTAGCCATTAGTGCTTCAATCTCATCAAGTTCTTGGTCATCACTTTCACTTTCACTAGCAGTCCTCATAGTGTGTTTTTTACTTGACTTACTTATTTTCAAAGAATATTTGAATTCAGACTCAATAGATGGTAAGACATTATTATCAAAGTTATTCATCTCAAATAAAATGAGTCTACCAACTAAACTATCTAGAGTGACATTATTATTTTCTACTGCTCTCATTTCTTGTATAGCAGATACTCTAATAGCATATACATGCAGTAAGGTTCTTAGGATTTTACTTACCACTATTTATTCTTCAAGTACACCTCTAACTCCTCGGATAGCATTGAATACCTCTTTGATTCTATAGTTGTACTGAGTGATATTTTCTCCTTCATTTATCCTTAGGTCATCAAACCTTCCTCTTAGGCTTTCTGCCTTAGCTCTTAGTATATTAGAATCTCCTTCATGTACCAGCTTCAATTTGTCCCACATTTGCTTTGCAGAGGTGTAGGTTTTGACATCTTCAAATTTAGCATCGGAGAGTGAGGAAGCAAGTTCTATAATCATAGAATTTTTCTCATACTTTTCTCTCAATTGATCAAGAATGTGAGGTCCTGTAGGCAACACATATTCATTATCCAAGTATTGAGTAACATCATTTCCAATACCTGATAGGTGGAGTCTTATCCTGATTTTCCATGATGCAAAGTTTTATTTGTTAAACTTGGGCACATATCATTTACTCATCTTGTGATATTTTTCTTAGGTCTTAAAACCTTCCTTATAAGCACACAATATATTATACCAATTGTTAGAATAACTAAGAGGGGGGGAGGGTGAATTAGTCACCTCAAAGATTAATCCAATATCAACCCAAAAACTTAGTACCACAATTATAAGCCTCTAGTTATCTTCATTCCTACAAGATGTATGCCTTGAAATAATATTATCAAATAAATACTACTTGGAGTTCACTGTTAAACCTTATTCTTACTGTTTCCCGAATAGTAGTCTATCATTTACCAAAACACAATAAATAACTTAGTGTTTATTGATCAATCCTATTTTAGTAATGTGTAAAGCAAAACATCAAAGAAATGACTCATAAACACATTTGAAACATGGATTTTTAATGTGGAAACCCTATTAAGGGAAAAACCACTTAGGACCGGTAACCCAAAATTTTCACTCTTCTGAAGTGAGCTCAGTGAAGAGCCGACCATGTTAAAGGTTACAAACACACTGTTAAGTGCGACCTTGTTAGAGAATTTATCACTAATAGTTAATTACTTGATATCTGGCATTTCACTATGCTATCTTCATTAATTAACCTTTTGATACTCCTTGGGATGTATCTCAATATATAAAGGATTGTTAGATCCTGCTCGGTTAAGAGACTTTTTGAATCAATGGTTAAACTGAAATAGTATATGATCTATTCATATAAACAACTTAGACTTGCAGATGTTCTTATCTATTGTAATCTCATAATACCTTTCTAATCAATGTTTCCCTTTAATACCTTTTCTCCACTTCTTTCTTCTTGGTGATGTTGTGCTTCTCTGTTGTTCAGTGTCCACAAAAATATTAACTTTGTTCTTTAGCTTGATTGATGAGGACTGTATGAAGTCTTTCTTCACCAATATTCTCTTTAGCATCATCTTCTCTATTCACTCCCCTAATTCATAATGAATTAGCTTGTCTCTTTATAGATATTATTTCACCATTTCTAATTCCTTGACTTTCTTGTTCTTGGCATGATTCGCAATTCTCACCTTTCTTGCTTTAAAGCTTTACTTCAGTTTCATCTTGCAAATTTCTCTTAGACAACTAGAATAAAACAGCTTTAAAAATCTTGCTTATCTCTGGCTTCTAACTTGTCGATGAGAACAATGTTATCAACTAGTTAACTCCATCTTTAGCTCTTGCTAGCTAAGTCTTTTGTTGTTTCTGAACTTTAGTTCTTTTTGGTGTTTAACTCCTTGTTAGTTTTGGTCTTGACTTTAGTTGTCCTCGGGCATCTCTGTCCATCAGGGTTTTCTATCCATTGGGTAACACTATGGTTCTACTCGTCGGTAATGTTTTCTTAGGTATCACCGTGACTCTTCTCTCGGGGTTCTCTATCTGTTAGGGTGCACTATCCATTAGTGTTTGTTGTCACTTAGTGAATACTAAAATTTTATGCATTACTGATAGCATAACCTTTATCTCTCTGGTTCTTTGAAGTCTTTGATTCTATGTATATAACCAATAAGATAATATCAATTTTACATCAATGAAAATACAATACATTAATTGATTTAATGTCTTGCATTAACTTTCTGCAGCTTGGTGATCATCAACTTAACATCTTCAAAAATTCAATTAGTTATAGTTCATCACCTAAATGGACTCAAACCTATGAAAATTCCTAACTTATTCAATTTCCTATCATCTACCAGCCCTTTGACCATATTTGACCTTGTGGTTTTATCTCACCAAACAAGTCAATGGCCTTACATTGTGGGCTTATTTGAAGAGTAGGCCTTCATGAATCAAAAAATCAGAGAATTCTAAATGATACATGTCATCAAAATATTAAGATAATTTATAGATGTCTTTGGAATCTTCATCCTCAACATATATGTTCTTTAGTGCATCAATACCAACACTTTCTAATTGAACCTCTAATATGGTTAAATCTCTTCTGCTAATAGCATCTGCAACTTTATTTGAGACACCATTTCTATGCTTAATAGTGAATGTGTAGGCTTGTAGGGACTCTACCCACTTCATGTGCCTATGACTTAGTTTGTCTTGACTATTTAAGTAACTTAGGGCTTGATTATCAGTGTAAAAAAAATTCCTCGGGGAGTAGATAGTGCCTCTATTTATTCAATGCTTGCACTAATGCATACATCTCCAAATCATAAGAGAAATATTTTCTTTTATCATCATTTAGTTTTTCACTAAAGAATACAACTCGGTTTGCCTCTTAACTAAACACTGTGCCTATGGCCACAAGACTGGCTTCACATTCAATTTGAATTTTTTTGTTGAAATCAAACAATGTTAGGATAGGTTGTTGGGATACTTTCCTTTTAAGCATGTCAAATGCTTCATTTGTTTCTTGGTTCCATGAAAACTTACACTTTTGACCACCTTTGATTGTCTCCAACATGGGAGAACAAATTTGACCGATTTCTTAATAAAGTTTCTATAAAAATTTGAAAGACCATGAAAACTCCTGACATCCCCAATTGTCCTAGGAGTTGTCCATGAAAGGATTGCACTCACCTTATTAGGATCCATTTTCAAGTTACCTTTTGAGATCACAAAACCCAAGTATGTCAACTCCTCCTGCATGAATACACACTTAGCCATATTGATCATTAGGTGTTCTTCATTCAAATTTTTCAAAACCATATCTAGATGTTTTAAGTGTTCTTTTGTTTTGCTAAATATTAGGATATCATATAGATATACAATGACAAATTTTCCACTGAAATCCTTGATCACTTCATTAATTAGTCTCATGAATGTGTTAGGGGCATTAGATAACCCAAAAGGAATTACTTTCTACTCATACAAGCCTTCATTTGTTTTAAAGTTATTTTTCCATTCATCACCTGCCCTTATCCTAATTTGGTGGTAACCACTCTTTAAATCAATTTTTGAAAAGTATCCCGCCTCTCCCAAACAATCAAGTAGATCCTCTATTCTAGGCATGGTGAATCTATACCTGATTGTGATTTTTTCGATGGCTCTAGAATCCATGCACAATCTCTATGTTCCTTCTTTCTTAGGTGCTAAAATAGAAGGGACTACACAAGGGATCAAACTTTTCCCTATCAGACCTGCATCAAGTAGTTCTTGTACTTTTTTTCCACTTCTTCATTTTATTGTGGATTCAATTTGTATGTAGGTTTGTTTGCTAGTGTAGCCCATGAGATAAAATTAATGTAGTGACTGATTTCCCTTATAGGTGGTAGTGTTTTTGGCATTACTTTTGTACCTATACCTTTGCATATTTCAATTATATCTTTCACTTCATCATTGATATTCATATATTTCTTCTCTAATTTCTCATCAACAACATGCTCTTTACTTTGGTTTGGTATTGGTATGATTTCAAAATAGGGTCTCTTCTATTCATGGATCATCTTGAGCAACTCTTTACCTTCCATGATCATGGTTTTTTCTTCCTTCTCATTTTTCCCTTCACTTTAATCAAGCAATGACACCAAATCTATTAATTTTCCATCCTTGGTTATTGAATATGTGTTCTTTTGTCCATCATGGTGAGATTACAAATCATATCTCTAAGACCTTCCAAAAACAAGGAGGCATGTATCCATATTAACAATATCAAACAATATTTTGTCTTTATATGAACCAATATGAAATTCTACCCATGATTGTTCTTCTACCAATGTTTGATGCCCTTTATTAAACCATGAAAACTTATATGGAAAGGGGTGAGGAATTCTCATAAGCTTTCACTTTTCTACCATTTCCAAAGAAACCAAATTCTCAGTAGAACCTAAATCAATCATAACCTTACATACTTTACCTCCTGACTTACATGTGGTCCTAAAGATGGTTTTCCTTTGTCGTGGTTGAGAAGTAGTAGGAATATTCAATAAGGTTCTCCTCATCATCAATTGTTCCCCTTTTTTTGGTGGCCCATAGGAATCAGGAGAGTTCACATTTTTAGAATCAGTGTCTTGAACTAGATGTGTTCTTCTATCCCCATGAGAACTTGATCCTTCTCTCTCTGGATAATTTTGTGCAATGTGGCCTTCTAGGTTTCAATTGAAACACTTAGGGGTCTTGAATTTATTCCCCTAAATCTCCCTCTATTATTTGGTCTTTTGTCCCTATAGTCTCCTCTTGAACTGCCCTCTCCATAAGAACTACTTTTAATCTTCTCCTTGGGGTGTAGAGCTCTGTCCTCTGCCATTAGAGTTTCCTCTTCCTCTATATTTTTTCTCTCTGCCTATGTTACTCTGCTCCTGTCTCCTTTTAATCTTCTCTTCCACCTTTAAGGATAATTGAAAACATTTGTGAAAAATGTCAGGGTTTAGGAGGTTCAATTCATCTTGGATATTCATCCTTAGGCCATTCAAATATCTAGCCACCTTTTCACTTTCAATCTCACTTGCTCTAGACTTCATGCTAAGACTTTGGAATTATTATTTATATGTACTAACATCCATCTCCTTTTGTCTTAAATTATGCCTTCTTTTATGAAGTTGGACTTCATAATCCTATGGGACATAGGTCTCCTTAATCTTGGCAGCCATCATGTTCCATGTGGCTATCATGATTTTCCCTTCTTTCACCCTTTCTCCTTGGATGAAATTACACCATGTAAGGGCTTCTCCTTTCAACTTAGATTTGGATACTTTCACCTTTTGATTGTCAGGTATTTCTTCACATTCAAAGAAACTATTTAAGGACTCTATCTGTCCCATGACAAAATCAGGATCCATCTTTCCACTAAACATGGGAAGATCTAGTTTACTGTCCATGGTTCTCCTGTCCAAAGACTTGAGAACATTTAGGAGGTATCTATGATATGCATGAACCTCTTCTTCTTCCTTAATAGGGAATGAATCTTCTTCTGTTTCTTCTTCTCTCTCTGAGCATTGTTCTCCCCTCCTCTCAACCTTTCCCTTCAACTTTTCTAGTTCTTCTCTCAGCCACATGTTTTGTTCTACTTGTTCTTGCACCAAATTGGAAAGTTATGCATTGGTCACTTTAGGAGGCATTGCTCGGGCCTCTCATTCTGACTCTTCTACTAACATATACTCCAATCCCTTTCCCTAAAGGATTCTCCTAGGATCAAATACCAATTCTGATGCAGAGTGAGTTAGTAGGCTTACTTTCCTAACCTATAACTCTAAAACTCCTTACAACTAAATACCGGACTCCTTAGACTTGTATTTTCAAGCTATTTTCCACTTGACTTCTCTTATATCAGACACCTCAATATCCCTTCATTTGTGTGACAAGATTCATAATATCCTTGCCTAGGATACCATCAAATGAACTTCAACAGCTTATTCCACACAATAATGGCTCTTACTATTTAGGAGTGGATTATGGAGCCTTATATGGTATAAAAAAACACCTTCATGTTGATCTCTAATTTTTGTTGTCTATTAGTGTCCCACACTTAGTCATATTCAAGGAAGGCTAGTTGGTCATCACTACAACCAAGCCATCTCACTAAGGCTGAGACCAAGAAGTAGTTATTACTAAAAAAGTCAAAGGTCATTGAGTACTCAATGGATGCCGACAAGATTGATTTTTGAGTTGCATAGAAGTGTTAGTGATGAGCGATATCATACAACTACGTCGAGCGAGACAATATTTAGCGAGCACCAGTATTTTTTTTTGCCGAGTAAAATATATTTTGCATATGTGTTTGGAATGGTACAAACACCAAGGTAAAATATTTTGGCTGACTTCTATGAGAATTTAATGATCATATATAGAGATTTAATACATTAATTATGTGTTATTTTTATGATCATGAATTCCTATGCAAGCCATGCAAACAAAATTAGGGATGCCTAAGTGACAAAAGATGACAGATCTAGATCATTGATCTTGATATGGATGGTCTATATATGGGATTATTCAAACCCTAATCCATGTGTGTTAGTTATTGTATGTTTGGATGTGGATGTGAAGAGAAGAGACTAGAAGCATATGCATACTTTGCATATCTAAAGCATTGACCAGACAAAGTGACTGAGCAGAGCAGTGAAGAGAAAAATAGAGATAAATCAGATTGAGAGATTAGTTAAGAGTTGGATAGAGGAGATCATTTATTAGCATTTGAAGTGCAGACCAAAGGATCAGGTACTGATACATTCTAGCAAGTGAATTAGAGTAAATTTCTTAGCAGAGTGGTCCTAGCAGGGCTTTGTAAATCTCTTAACTGAGAGCTTACTTTTTTGTAAGTTTAAATCCTTTAACAAGGTAGATTTTATAATTCTAATAGCTCTTAATAGGTTAGACCCCTCATAGGGTAGATCATCAAAAGTGATCAAACTTTGTAGCCCTAATAGGAACACTTTATTACTGCGGTGGTGAAGATTTGTGGGTGTAATCCTCACCCTAATTTTACCTTCATGGGTTTCTGGGTTACCAAAATATTTATGTTATGTATTCATGGTTAGATGTTAGATCTTTACATCATGTCTTTTTATGTTTATGAATGCATGGTTGAATCAGTTAGTTAAGAATTTTTATAATTTTTATAGATCTGATTCATCACCCCCCTCTCAGTTATTGATTTCCCATTTTAGACTTCCAACAATGGGTGTCAGAGCTTTGCTCTCTTAAAAACCACTTGAGAGTTAAGATATTGGAAATGGAGGCTTATAAGTTGGGAAAGGTCATTGAGAATCAGAAGATTAATATTCAGCTAGCATTGCATCAGCTTGAGACAGCTAGAGAAGAATTAAAGAAATCCTTGAAAGCTAGGAAGGAATTGGCAACTCAGATGAAAGATACTCAATATAAGGAAGAAGAAACTAAAGGTCTATTTGAAAATGGTGATTCAAAAGAAAGAAATACAGCGATTGAAGGTCTATTGGAGAAGAATAACACACTGAAAGAGCAAGTCAAAAATCTGAAGATAGAACAAGAAACTCAATCAATAACACTATGTGAGGTGATTGATCAGAAGAAGAAAGCTGAGGAAGATAAGACAATGACAGAAGAAGACAAGAGAAAGATGGTTACTAGACTTGATGAAAGGACTAGTGATGTGCAGAAGCTCATAAATAGTTAGTTGGACATGGTCAACCAACTTTTATTTGAAAATCAAGAGATAAACAGAAAAGAAATTGAAAACACTTATATGAGATCTAAGAACAATCAACTGAAAAATGAGTTGAGATCTGAAAGAGAACTCATTGAGAGGATCAACAAACCGAATGAATCATTAAGATACTTTGAGGAACTTATGAGATCACCACAAATAAATAGTGACACATCTAGACTTGGACATACCGAGCACCAATTTTCCACTGAAGAAGGAGAACCATCACAGAGTGGAGAACTGAGAAATGCAAAGCCGAAGAACAAAAAACCTACATGTTATCATTGTAGGAAACCATGTCACATAGCAAACATGTGAAAAAGAAAGAATAGTAAGTCAAATGCTAAACCTAAATTCAATGGATATTGTTTTAAATATAAGAAGCATGGACATCAGGCACATGAATGCAGGTCAAAGACTAGCAATACATCTACTTCACCTAGATTCCAAGGACATTGCTATAATTATTAGAAATTTGGTCATAGAACCCAAGATTGTAGATCCAGTGCAAAATTTAAATGGACATCCAAGAAACAAAGCAATACATCAAGGAAAGGTAACACATTTAATTAGGATTATAATACAAGGCACAGTTGTCATCATTGAAATGAATATGGTCATATTGCTGAGAATTGTATAAGTACACACTTCAGAGGTAAATCCAAAAGATGGATGAATGGAAGTATGGTCTGCCACAGTTGTCACAAGATCGGTCATACCAAGAGAGATTGCAAGAATAGAGCCCCGACACCTACTGTTGAACAAATAAGGAATCAAATGAATCTGACATGGAGAAAGAAAGAAGAAGCAAGTAGTAGTGGATCTAGTGAAGCCAAGATCACCCAATCCAATAGATCATGTGATCACACTACTTCAAACTAAGAAGAAAGGTATGTAAGGAATTGTTTTCTCAAATGCCATATTTCACACTAGTTCCTAAAAAAACATGTATTAAATTCCATATCTACATAAGTTAAGATGTATTAGGAAAGATCTGAGACCAGCACTGAGAAAAATAATTGTAATGAAAATTTAATGCCAAGCATCAGCATCACCATATGTCGAGCTGCCACACTGACCGAGCTGATATGTTGACTAAGTGTCATTAGTGACCGAGTCACTATTTTGAATGAGTGGTGTGTGATAACTGAGAAACTTAATAATAGACCGAGAATAGTTTTTATCCACCTATCACTGAATGAAGAATTTAATGAAGCCCTAATCTGACTGTTTGAGGGTATTTAATTGATTCAAGAACTCATTCTTATTTTCATAGAGGGATTTAGAGTTTTTAGAGGTGTCTAAGGTGATTCAAGAGCGATTCAAGCTGAGTTTGAGAAGTTTCCACCTGTGCATCATTGGCTAGTATTGAGAAGTTTGAATACCAGTTGTTGCCGAGCTACATAAAACTTGTTTTGTGAACCCTAACTTGCAACAATGGCAAGTAGCTCATCCATTGGAGTAAAATGAAAAGACAAGGCATTGTTGAATGTTTATTTGGTCAGAAGAAATGCATGTGCACCGCCAAACTTCTGATCTATTCCTGAAACTACAATTAAAGAAGATCTTACAGGAGCCCTATCTTCAATTCCACCAAAGGTACTTATGATCCATGATGTACAAGCTTGTTACATGTGTAAGATTGGAGAAGTTGGAGACTTCAAATTGAGGGAAGCATATGAAAAACTTTGTGTAAATGGAGTTCTAAATGTTGATCATCAACATATTGCCGAGAAATGGTAACTCTGTGCCCTAGACTTCCCATGTGAATTTAAGGTCAAATGGATCAGGATTGTGTTGATCAAAATGCATGACATGAATTTATGGTTGGATAGTGGACTGGTAAAGATTACAAAAGAGATTATTCACTGAGTTACAAGTTATCCCATTGTGAAAGGGAAGCACACAATGTGTTGTCATAAAAAGGAAGACATAAAAAAATTCACTTTGGCTAGGTGGAACAAGCGAGGGATGACAATTTCTACCATCATCGATCTAGAAATTGATTTAAGATTCAGAGTCATTACACATAAATTCTATCAATCAAGAAGAGAAGATATTTTTCCATGTGTTGCAATAGATCATGCATGGACATTTGTGAAGAAGGATCATACTTATGATCTTTCCAAGTTGCAGTTGACTCAACTTGTCGAGAACCTGTTAGCTATAAGGAAGGTAATGAACTCTATGTACAAGTTTGGTTCCTCACTTGTTTGCATATTATTCTATGTACATAATACTTTTCCTGCTATAGGAGATGTTGTATGGAGCCAGGACTGACCAATAACAGTTGAGATAAATGAGTTCATTCATCAATTAGGAGAAAATTTTGATACTATTATGGGAAATTACTTTGTGGAGTTTAAGAAAAAGATGAGACTAAGGATCAGAATCCCAGTATCACTAGTGGAGAAACATTATAATGATGTTTTCTTTCTAGTTGATACTGATAACACCTATGTGCAAGCTGTAGTACCAAGGGTAGCATAGCTAAGGCCATTACCCTATGAAATAAACATAGATGAAACATCAGTAGCTATCACAACTCTACTGGTAGAAAACATTGATAGGAATACCGAGAGATTTGGTACATATGATGAAGCAAAGACAAAGGTAACAACTCTACTAGTAGAAAACATTGATAGGAATACCTAGAGATTTAGTACATATGATGAAGCAAAGACAAAGGTAACTTCAAAATTTGAAAGCTTAAACAATAGAGAGGAAGAGAAAGAAAATTGTAAATAATCTTGACAAGATACTAGGAGAAGAAGATGATGATGATGATGCAAGAGTACAGATCACAACATGTCAAGGAGAGGACCAATCCAGTGATTTTGAGGAAAGTGGTGATGATGTGGAAGTGGATCCTAAAGGAAAGAAAGAGATGGTTGTCAAGCCAACCAAGAAGAGGAGTTCACAGCAAAAATCTACTCCTCTAGCCACATCTCGACTGAGAACCAGGGCATCAACAGTTACTATATTTCTTGAGCCACCAAAGAAGAAATTGGTAAAGGATGTTGAAGGGGTAAGCTCGGGTAAAAGAAAACAAGTACAAATAGAATCTGAGATGAGTTAGCCAAAGAGGAAACCAAGAAGAAAATATATTATGGGTAAGGATAAAGAAGATGAAGAGTTAATAGAAACTGGGGATATCAACAAGTTCAAAGTTGCAAAACACAAACGCACTACTAATGTTGATGAAATCTATCATAACATTCAGAATCTAGCAGTTTTATCAGGTTTTAAGTTTATTAAGTATGAGAAGTTAAGAAAAATTGATAAGACTAAAATAGAAGAGGCTATGATGGATATGTTAGTTTCATATAAGATGGCACCTTTGGAAATTGGGAATTTAGTCCCTAATGAGCTAGAAAACAAAATTGATGAGAGATGGCAGCATGCCATGATGACAGAAAGGCAAATCAAAGAAGGAGCATTATCTCAAATTATGCCAGAGTTAACAAAGAAGCAGAAAGAAAAACTTATGGATCAACATAGGAATATATGCATTCCTAAGTTGAGAGCCTATGCCATACTTAAGAGTGATATAGAAGGTGTTGTGCAACAAACTCAAAGGATATGGAAGCCTGTCTTTGGGTTAATAGTTGAAAAGAAGCAAGATGAGGGCACATCCAAGAAAATTGAGCTTGAAAACAAAGAAGACATCAATGAACCAGATAATACTAAGGATATGACACATGATAAATACTGGAGCTGAAATGATTGACATTACTGAAGAAGAATTGAAGAAAGATGTTGATTATGAGGAGAAAGATAAAGTTAAGGAAGAATTGATTGAATATTTAACCACTACTGAGGTAACACTAGGTTTGAATGTCAAGGAACAGGGAAATGAGGCATTCTTAATTCTAGATTCACCTACCGAGGCAAACCTTGAAGATAATACAGAGGGAGATAAAAGCAAAGAAGAACAAGAAGATGAGTTTGTAATAGAAATCTCCAAATCACTTAAAGAAGTCACCAAGGTGACTAAGACTTATGAGACAGAGGAGAAATAGGAACCTAAGGAGGAAGAGGTAATAAAAGCATTAGTACAGCTACCTAATGTTGCTCCTCTCATATCTACTAAGGTTAAGAAAGATGATGCATCTGCTGACAATATACTCAAACTTAGAGGGAGTTAGTATCAATTAGTGGTGACACTAATATTTTGAAAGATGAATATAAACCGAGTAGCAACTCACCAGAAACAAGCAAGAAGAAATAACATAAGAAGAAGAAGGATAAGAGCTCTGATGTTACAATTGATGAAGTTATAGTCATTCCAAATGGGATACTGATAACTTATCTTATGAACAGATGTTAATCTTGCAGGACTTATTGAACAGGAAGAAGAAGCAAGAAGAATTGAAACGAGAACATCAACAGAAGTAGGTATTACATGAGATTACATAAATATTTGTTGATGTATTCAAATTTCAAGACCTTAATGACCAGGCACCTATCTTGGAACAATTGGTTCATATTGTTCAGAAGGTGAACATAGATGACATAAATGCTAATAAAAAACTCATGCAAAGATCAGACAGGAAATTTGAGGCCAAGGTACTTGAGAAAATATTAGCAAAGTTTACTGAGAAGTAGGTTGTACTTTCTGATCTGGTCAGCAATTTAGAAGAGGTAATAGAGAATTTTTTCTCTTTGTACAAACAACTATGTGATACTGAATTCTTTACAAAGGAGAATCAACATCTTATAGAGAAGCTACAATTATATTTTAGGTCATCAGGACATTCATTAAGCATGGATGCAAGTTCTAGCTCTTTCTATTTTAACAGGTTGACACATGCCCAAGGGATACTAGCCAAGTTTATGGCTAATGATGACACAATAAGGGCAAAATTGATTTCAATTTAGATAATGTTGATACCTCACTTGGAGGTTATGCAGAAATAAGTGAAAGTGGCAAAGGAACTATCATAGACAGATCCACTTATGAACATTGTCTAGAGTCTGATATATCTAGCTGCCAAGTTAGAAATCAATTTTCAAGTTTTGGAGTTTGTAAGGACAAGTTGGGATAATGCTTTAGCTATGATATTAAAGATCCATAAACCATTTTTGGATAAGTATGGTCTAACCCCAAAAACTGCAGCAGAGAAAAGTGACAAAAACAAGGGGGAAATGTCATAGATTCAATAGGGGAAATGTAAGTATTTATATACATATATTATATATATGGTGAAGTCTTTATGGAGAAAGACCGAGTCAGAATCCTAGGTTGAGTTCTAAATTTTGAATTCTTTTGAGTACTATTTTTGAAGGACTAAAAAGACATGACAAAGTGTTTTCCCCACTAATAACAAAGGGGGAGATTGTTGATCTCTAAGTTTTGTTGTCTATTATTTGTCCCACACTTAGTCATATTCAAGGTAGGTTGGTCGATCATCACTATGATTAAGGCCAAGACCGAGCAGTAGTTATTGCCAAGAAATTCATAGGTCTCTGAGTACTCAATGGATGTTGAGCAGATTGATTGCCAAGTTTCATAGAAGTGTTAGTGTTGAGCGACAACATACGACTATGTCGAGCGAGACAGTTTTGACCGAGCACCAGTATTTTGTTTTTTTGAGTAAAATAGATTTTGTGTATATGTTTGGAATGGCACAAACACCAAGGTAAACTATTTTGGCCAACTTCTATGATCATTTAATGATCATATACAAAGATTTAATGCATTAATTATGCACTATTTTTATGTTCATGGATCCCTCTAAAAGCCATGCAACCAATCAAAATTAGGGATGCCTAAGTGGAAAAAGATGATAGATCTAGATTGTTGATCTTGATCTGGATGGTCTATATATGTTGGAATTATGATATATTTGTCATCAGTGAAAACACTTATTCAATTCTGAATGCTTACCGAGCTCATCACTCAGTCCACAGCCTATACCGAGCATTCACCGGTTAAACAGTTCATACCGAGCAGA
>MU228154.1:7238712-7260138 GCA_018584345.1 Thuja plicata | reverse complement strand
AACCGGCCAACTTTATACTGCAGTACCAAAGTTTTGTGGGTACCATCCCCACCCCAGTTTTAGTTTCTATTTGGAAGGTTTCTGGGTTACCAATCTTTGTGTTATGTGTTATGAATGATTACATTTTTATGCTTGCAGTAGATTAGATGAATGAATGGTTAAATATATACAAGTACAGAAATGTTTTAAAAAGTTTCAGAGTTACTGATTCACCCCTCCCCTCTCAGTAACTTGGTTAGTCTTGATTATTTCCAACATATATATGGGATTCTTCAAACCCTAATCCATGTGTGTTAGTTATTGTATGTTTAGATGTGGATGTGAAGAGAAGAGACCAAAAGCATATGCATACTTTTCATATCTAAAGCATTGACCAGATAGAGTGACCAAGAAAAGAAGAGAAGAGAAGAACAGAGATAAATCAGATTGAGAGATTAGTTAAGAGTTGGAAAGAGGAGATCCGTTATCAACATTTGAAGTGCAGACCAAAGGATTAGGTATTGATACATTCTAGCAAGTGAATCAGGGTAAATCTCTTTAAAGAGTGGTCCTATCAGACCTTTGTAAATATCTTAACCGAGTGCTTACTTTTTTGTAAGTTTAAATCCTTTAACAAGGTAGATTGTATAAGTCTAGTAGCTCTTAACAGGGAAGACCCCTCACAAGGTAGATCATCAGAAGTGATGAAAATTTGTAGCCCTAACAAGCACACTTTATTACTGTAGTAGTGAATATTTGTGGGTGTCATCCCCACCCCAGTTTTACCTTCATGGGTTTCTAGGATACCAAAATATTTGTGTTATGTATTCATGGTTAGATGTTAGATCTTTAAAACATATCAGTTTATATTTATGAATGCATGGTTGAATTAGTTAGTTAAGAATTGTTAGAAGTTTTATAGATATGATTCACCCCCCCCCTCTTAATTATTGATTTCCCATATTAGACTTCCAACACTTCCAACTCAAACCTATGAGTTCCATGAGACCTTGTGGGTAATTGGATAAGACTGCTCCAAACAAGCCTAATTCTCTACTAGGTCTTCCTAACGAGAATTTTTGGTATAAGTTTGTAAAAACCCAAAGGACTTGACAAACCAATAATTTTTATGAGTACCCTTTTGAACAAGCATTAATATTCTAAAGAATTGATTCCCAACTCCTTCATATGATGACCTAACCCACCAATAGGTCTCCTAGGCCTAATAGACCTAATTGGGTACCTTTACAAAGGAACTACCCTTTTAATGACTGATCCCAAAAATATATCACCATGAACATCTTAAATACACTTACCATACACCATTTCATTCATCAGATTCAAATGATCCACCCTTTTTCTATGATTGTTTCACACTTTTCTTCAATTTAAGCCAGTCAGATATAGGATGCCCAGCTAGGGCTCGATTGTTCTCCCATGTGCCAGAAATTTCCAGGGCCTATCTTCTTGAAATATAAAATAAATACTCTCCTTTCATCTCCCAAGTGGTTTTTATATTCCCATGGTGGGATTGCAAGAAAAGAGACAATTTGTCTTGGAACCCTGGTAGAATGAGGTTTTGGAACCACTCTTGGAAAATCTAACCTGTACACTCTCCAAACCTTATAAGAATGAAAAAAATCACCATAGAGATGTTCTTGGTTCATATCACCTTCATTTACAACCCTTGAGTTATCAATTCAAATCCAATATACAAAGCATATGCACAGGAAACAAAGAAATAACAGGAAAATTTGATCTTGTTATTTCCTTGATTGCCCAAAAACATAACAACACCATCTGAACAATGGATTTTCACACATTTATATATTATAAACCTATTTCAACTAAATTTGAAGGGTTATTACCATTAGGGAGGTGGTTTGGCACCAATTAGCCAACCTTGACAACTTTTTACAAAAATGTTGCAAAAGTTGCTAAGCAACTTTGACAACTTTTGCTTCAAACTTGAAAATGATACCATACATGGATAAATATTTGTTCTATGACCCTAAATGGACTCAAACCTATGAAAATGCCTAATTTATTCAATTTCCTATCATCTACCAGCCCTTTGACCAGATTTGACCTTGTTTTTTTATCTCACCAAACAAGTCAATGGCCTTACATTGTGTGCTTATTTGATTACAAATAAAAGACAATAAAAACACCTCTTCTAATTGTCTTTATCTCCTTCTTATGAGACTGCTTGTGCTTCAAGATCCTTGGGTTCAATGCTTTTATGGGGTGCTCTTGCACCATAAAGGATTATCTCATCTCATGGCTGAAAATGATCTAGATTAACAAGATGTTCCTAAAGCTCTACCCAAGTTTTTTTCATCAGCACAACTGATGAATGGTATTTTGACATTGCCTAATTTCTAATGTATGGTGAATTTACAACGCATTAAAATTATAAGGAAAGAAGAAGTATAAATCTCAAATCCACACACTTTGTTCTTTGGGACAATGGTTTGTATAAATTGACCATTGATGGTATATTCTTGCGTTGTGTGGACAAAGCACAACAAGTCGGATTACTAGAATCCTTTCATGATTTGGCATGTGGTGGGTACTTCTCAATGTCAGTTACATCTCACAAAATTTTGTGAGAAAAGTACTAATGGATTACTCTCTTCCAAGATGCATATAGTTGGGTGTGCAAATGTGATCGCTGCTAGCAGTATGTTGGAAAGAAGAAGCTTGTATTGTTACTGCTGAAGCTATTAGTAATCAAGGAGCCATTTAAGAAGCGGGGAATTGATTTTATTGGTACAATAAATATATCATCTACTGTAGGACATACTTATGTCTTGACTACAATTGATTACTTCACTAAGTGCTCGTGGAGGCAGTTCTAGTAAAGCACACAACTTCATCAGTGGTGTGCTCATTTTTGAAGGAGAATATTATTTCTCGCTTCAGTGTGCCCAACAATATTCTGAGAGATAATGTTGCAGCTTTCTCCTCATCAAAAATCAAACAATTTTGTTTTGAGCATGGTATTATTGTCTCCCATTTGTCTGATTACTACCCACATGGTAATGGTTAGGCTGAATCGAGTAACAAGAACCTGGTTAATATCATACACAAGTTGGTGGATGAGAACCAGAGATCCTGGCACAAGGTAGTGTATGAAGCTTTGTAGGGAGACATAATCACACCTAATAGGGCTATTGGCATGTCACCATTCCAACTTCTTTATGGTTTCAATGCATAAATTCCCATAAATTTGGAGCTTCCCGCTCTTAAGTTGGCCAAGGCTATCAAAGATGGAAACCTTGAGAGTTCCTTGGATAAAAGGATCATTTTTCTTCATCAGTTGGAGGAACAAAGAACACAAGTGGTGTATTGGCTTGCAACACATCAACAACAAGTAAAAGTTATTTTTGACAAGAAAGCCAAGCAAAGAGAATTCCAATTTGGTGATTGTGTTCTAGTCTGAGAAAAAGGCGAAAAGTTTGAATCTCTTTTCCATAGACCTTTCATGATCAATAAAATTTTAGGAGAGAAATCTTGTAGGCCTACATGGATGGGACTCCTTTTGTGCTTCCATATAGTGCACAACATTTGAAGCATTATTTTGAATAATCTCCAGATAAGTACCATTGTACATAATGTCGAAGTCTTTTGAGTCTTTTTAAGTTTTTAGTTTTTGAGTCTTTTTATTTTTTTGGTCACCTAACTCTATATCATAAAGGCACTTAGAGATCTACATTCTACATTTCTCATTGTTTCTAAGAAAAATGAGCTACATTCCCTAGTCATAGCCAGCTGTTGTCTATAATTTTAAATTTGCAAAATTAGGGAAACACTACAAAACTTTTCTTAAATTCATAGTTTAATTCTCTAAGGTAGGTATTTTGAAGATATTTTTCAAATAAAATCAATCATACCGTGATTATGATTTAGTTTCTTGTCCTATATGTCATTTTTCAATATTTTCGTCAAGTTTTTCTTGCAATTTTGGGTTTTATTTTCCTGATTGCAAGTGCTCAATTTTTGAAAATCTTAAGTTTTTGATTGATTTTTCTCATTTATATTGTTTTTATCTTCTTTTTTTGTTTCTTAGGTCTTTTTTCATTCAAAATTCGATCATTTTGAATCATTGCAAGTTTAAATACATGCTTTATTTCAAGAGAAAATGAAGAGTAAATTACTTGTAATTGAGGTTTTAAATCCCGACTGCAAGTAATTTTCTTTAAAGTTTGTTAAAACATGAGCTTGTAATGTTAATTTTAAAGTCTGATTTAGTCAATTGGACTTAGTTTCTTATCATATTGCAAGTAAATTTTACTTGCAATCAGGTTTCAAAATCTCGATTGCTAGTTGTCTTTATAAGTCTTTTTTTAGGCAAAAGTGGGCAAGCCACTGAATATATTATATATTAATAAACTGATTCAAGAGCTCAATCAGGAAAGAATTAGCAAGAAAACCCAATATACTAGCTCATCACAAAACATCAATATTTCACAACCTTACATGCTTACTATGGAATAAAAATGCAACCTACAATATATCTGCATATGCATTTGACCAGAAAATGTCACCAACAAAACCCTTCTCTGTTCACATGCTAGGAAAATGAAGGCAAAATACACCACGCTCCTTGATACTAACATCGTTATTGCTAGGTATACACCACCAAAAATAAAAAAATTATGTACTTTAGTAGTTTACCCCACTTGTAGACACTTATTCCTCCATCTCAACAAGTTTTGTGGTTGCATGGGTTGTTTGATTTTTCGGTGACCACCCCGAGCTCTAACCTGTGTGTTGTTTGGAAGTTGTAGTAGTGACCCAAACATTACTGTGTTCCATTTGTGCATGAAAACTCCATCCCTACCCAATACCTAAGCTCTAGTCTATGTCCTACTCAGCTGAGGTATTGTTTTCCCATCCATGGTCTTGATCCATTTGTGCTGACACAGGCTATCTCGACCCATTAGATTCCTCTGCTTCAAGTTGCTTAGGGATTTCCAAATCCCCATGTCACCGGTCGATTTGTGTGATTTTTTGAAATGGTGACCACGCTGGTGTATTTTTTCCTCCCAAACATTCCATTCCTCTCGCAAGACAGAATCCTTCCAATTTGTTGGCAGGCTATGGTGAATTATCTACATTGTGGGTGGTGTATTCGGAAACCCCAATAAATCCACGAGGGCATATCTTTTTTTCTTTAATTTTTCTTCCAATTGATACCCTAGAACATGAGTCATTGCTTTCAATACATTTTTCATGTACCTGGGGTTCTGTTTCTCTAGGGATTTTTTAATTGCATCATATGTGACCAGGTAGTCGTGCTTCTGCATCAACTAAATTCTTGAAAACAAACCCCCCACTAAAGCTTTCCCTACCCATAAATCATAATGATGCATAGCTATCTTGAGCTTGTTGTCATCATAGAAATGACTCCTAATGACCTTGACAGCTAAAATCTCAAGCAATTGGGTAGATTGTAACAGGTCAATAGCATTGGATAAGAAAATGGAGACTATGTGTGAAGGATAAAAATACTGCTTTGATGATGGTGCAAGGTTTTCATCCCCAATTACCTATTTAACTGCTCGACAAATGGAGGGAGAATGGACAACAAACATCTCATCCAGTCTTTTGTTTTTAATACATGTAATCGAGATTTAAAACCTGATTACAAGTAAGAGAGTTTTTTTTAAATACTTGCAATATAGACCCAAAAGCCTAACCCAAATGCTAAAGCGTAGTATTTTAAATTTAGATTGTAAAATATTGAGAAAAGCCCGACGTTGAGATTTAAGTATCCAAAAATAAATATTTTAACTTGTAAAATGTTGATTAAAACATGACTCTCTTCATGGTCATCATTTTGAACGCAAGAGGCATGTTTTTTTTTTGACTTGCAATGAACTTTTGGAAACCTGGCATTACTTATGTGATGGTTTAAAAAAATAATTTTTTACAAGTTTTAACACTTGTAATCGAAACTTTAAAGTTTGATTAAAAGTGGTTCTTTATTATTACGTTGAAGCTTGTAAATGGTAATAAATTAAGCCCAAAAATCATAACTTAGTGTTTAAATTGGAAATTTTTAAAATAACTCTATCACTTGTGGTTGGGTTTTAAAATCCTGACTACAAGTCGATTTATTCATTTAAAAAACAAAAAGACTTGCAAATAGAAAAATGAAACCTGACTTTGCATTTGGAAGCATCATTTCTGGGAAGAAGGTTTATTTTTCACTTGCAATCACATATTCAAAACCCGATGCTAAGAGTTTGGATTATTTTTTTATAACTCCAAGCTTGAATCACATCCTAATATTTTCCTGCAACTAGAGATTGAAGGGATGAACTTTACCATTTTTCAAGAACATTTCTTGGTTTGGAATCACACTTTATGGTGGAATTTTTTCAGTTTTCTTTGACCTGTGATGCCCTAAACACCTATAAGAAGCAACGGTTTGGTGATTTCCTTTAAGATTATTCAACATTTTCCTTCCCAGCAATAGTATTAGCTGTGTTTTTGGCATTTCATTGCAATTTTTAGGCTCTTTGAATTAGGTATGCTTGTTGTTGATTGTTGGTCATTTTTATTATATTTACATAGGTTTTTGTCTATTTGATCTCCATATTTTCTAACGCATAGGGTTTGCATTTATTGTCTTATATTGGTTATATTCTTTTTGTCTACATGAATTCACATGGATATTTTTGCAGATTTTTGTGTATAGGGTTTTGGACATTGAAATTTGAATGTGTTATTTCAATAACAAATACATATCCCAAAGGACAATGAAAGTTCTTCCCAAAAGACAAATGCAAGTTTTTCCCCAAGTTTGATCTTCCAAATGAATTTTCTTCCCCACTTGCAATCTAATTTCAAAACATTGATTTCAAGTCCATTTTTCCAAGCAAAGATTGTTTTCCCCCTACTTGCAATCAGGATTTTAAAACAAGATTATAAGTGTTTCTCAAGAAAAAAAAGTGAAACCTTTTCTCTACTTGCGGTTGGGATTTTAAATCTTGAATGCAAGTAAAATTATTTCCCAAATGCACTTTGTAGCTGGTCAAAAGAAGTTTACCTTGAAAATTTTTCTAAGTAACATGTATTTTCTCAAGTGCATATTGAATCTTGAATCTTGAACCTGGCAGTTCAAGGTTCAAGGTTCAATTTCCCATTCCCCATTGTTACTACATGTGTGCAATCCTTTTGGCCAGCAAAATTTGTATAACCTACGCGCATTTTGGTCTTCGCAATATTGTATCTTGACCTTTGAACCATCCTTCTAGTGGTTCAAGGTTCACATTTCAAAATACACTTGTCTTCCTACATTCTATACCTGCATCTCTATTTTTTTTGGCATAAATGGTTTTCATTATCTTGAATTTTGAACTCCTAATTTTTGGTTATGTTATGCCCTGCATACCCATCCCTACATTTTGTTGGAAAAATGTTGGGTCCCCCTTTTTTTCTTTTGGTTCTTCCTTTGTTGTCCTTTTTTCTTCTTTTGTTTTCTCTGGCCTTTGCCTTCGCACGACTGTTGTTGTCGTTTCCTTTTGGTTTTCTACACACCAGGACCCGGTCCCGAAGTGTCTTGTTCTTTCATGTCAGCCAAATTCTAGACCCCAAGATTATTTTTCCATTACTTCCTCTTTAATCAGAGGGTGTGGTCACATGGGATTCCTAGGCCCAGAGTCTAGAGATTTGCCTTTTTCTTGGGATTTGTGAAAGTGAATGGTGCGCTTTAACCTAAAGGGTATAAATTGAGCTTCACTTGTCATTGTTACACTTACCGCAAAAAATTTACCCTCAGAGTGAATTAAGAGTGAATTGTGCATTTAACAGTGAGCTAAGTGATTTGCTTTGACTGATTGATAGTGATTAACAATGATTTGAAGTTTGAACCTGTGTGTGTTCAAGATACCCTACAGTGTTCTCGGTGCATTTGTGGATTTCCAGAGTTGTTCATTTGCAGAGCACCTCCTGTTCCCTTCCTTCCGCATCTCTAGTTTTAGGTAGGTCTATTTCTGGCCTTTCTCTTTCCTTTTTGGTTTGCATTTTGTCCTTTTTCTTTTTGGGCTTTGCTTCCTTCATTTTCTAGTCTTCACCATCGCCTCCCATCTGTGGGATGGCTCTACAAGAGGGTTGTCTTCCCTCTGTGTAGTTGTGCATTAGTGTAAGATAGTGTAGAGTAGTGTGAATTTCTGTAAGTTTGTGTAAATTTTTAAGTAGTGGCTTGTAGGTTAGTTGCAGTGTGTTTGTGTCTATGGATAGTTGTAAATTTATTCGGGCATATGTTACATCATTTTTTTGGCCTCCTGTTAGTGTGTTCGTAGCGTGTCATCCCGTATAGTAATTTTTAAATTTGTGTCTGATTTGTGCATTCTTTCCATTCCTACATGTCCCGTGATGAGCTTACCATGCCCTATGCATTATTTAAACCAAATTCAAGCTCGCCTACCTGGTGTTCGCTGGACTCGACCTCGTCACCTCGCCTATTCAAGCTCTAGATTTTCTCTCTCCTTTGTCTCTTCAGCATTCATGGAAGGATTAATTTCCCATGCATGAGCATTTAAAACCATCCCAATGGCATTCAATTCATTCATGTTAAGACAGTCATCACAATAAATGCCATTACTCTGTTTATTGCATGACCATGTGACAACCCATGTTAGCCAAGTATGAAGAATTGCTAGGTCATTTGGTGATGAAATTTCTGGAATCTAGGAACTTATTAGATTTTATTATTCATTAACGTTTGTCCAGTCTTGCAGGATACCAACAACTCATCAAGCAACATGTCTGAGGTATCTTCCCCTCTCAAAATTCTGGAACTCCTGTCTACCTCAACAAGGGTGGCCACTAAGACAAGGGTTGAGAAGGCATTGGAAAAGCAAATTACAAATTACAACTAATCACCGACACAAAGGTTGGACCATGGGTTAATTGTAAGGCTTGGTTAGGACAATGTTCACTCAACATTCTGCCAAAGACAATATGGCCAAGAATGTGGCTACCTCTGGCATAATCAAAGCCACCTGCTTCCCTTGCTCCGTGCAGTCCTTGAAGCTAATTCTCACTTTGGTAGAACACTACAGCACAACCATCTAGGCTGCTATACTTGTTTCTTCCCTTCCAATGGGCTATCCAACACCCCTAGTGTCCCCCGATGCCACCACTTTTTCTTCAAGACTGGGAATCCCCCAATTTGCCAATTCTATTGTCATGTCCCAGGCCACATCGCTGCAAGAATTCAACAGGGTCCAATAGGATTCTTGGTAGCACCTTAACACCCACTATATGAAGATGCTGAAGAAAGATTATAAGAATATGAAGTTGGATATCCCCCACACAGACTTCAAGGAAAGCATACAAGCAGGGATCATCTTCCTATGTTGGCTCTTTGGGGAACCACATGCCCGACATTTTTAAGCTTGGATGTGCTACTTCCTGTACAACATCACCACCAATGGGAAAAATTTTGATTGGGCGACCATTATTTCCAATCATGTGGACTTCCAACTAAACAAGGTCAGCCAAACATTAAAGTTCCACATGACTGCATATGTTTTGTGGGCACTGGCACAAAAGAGACCCAGAATCCAGGATTTATTTACAATGGGCATCGTTGGAATAGAGCCTGGCCAGAGTGCCCCTTGGGATCATTTCCTCCACATTCAATAGGAAGCCAGCTTCCCCAATTTTTACCAGGTAAATGATACCTTCGTTTACTACAATATTTTGATACCCACTCAGGATGTCAGTTACCAACTGTCAAAGGAGGCCATGGCCTTGGTGAGTTCCTATGACCATTATTTCATTCAATTTCAACAACATTCATACATTAGGGTGATTAGGTTCTCTGGCAAGCCCTACCTATTTCCCAAACACTGCGGGAATAGGATTATTTTGATGGAGTCCTACAAGAAGATCCTGGAGGTCCATACATATTATGGGGTCAAGAAGGTTACCACCATCCCCTTCCCGATCACTTGTAGGAATTATACTTGGAGCCTTGCAGTTGCCAAAGAAGCCGAAAATGAATTAAAGAGTCTGGGGCTAGTAGAGTTCTACCTGGCGTGGGTTGATTTTGATCTACTGGGAAAAATAAATGCAGCATTATCTCAAGCGTCAACGTACCATGAGCCACACATAGAAGATTTTTGGGCAGATTTCTAAGAAAACTTTGAGTTCCAAAGTTGACATTATGAGAGGATGGCTAAAGGAATGATGAAGCACATGGGTCTCTAGACCTTCCCAAAGGACTTCTCAGATATTGGGCCCATGGAGGACCTAGAATATAAATCAAAGGGGATTGAAAAAATGGCTCTTCCTCCAGTGGATTGGGACACCCCTAAAGTTTTGACTATAGAGGACATCACTAAGGATGTATTTAAGTGGAGTCATGAATATGTTTCATGGGTTTGCAAAAAGAGCACCCGTCGAGATGGTCCAGTTTTACAGGGATCCACTTCAGGCTCCAGAATAATAGGACAGAGCAGAGATAAGGGGAAATCAAAGGAGAGGCACTCGACCCTGGATCCATCCTCAGTTCCTGCCCCCATAATGGAACAACTTCATGCCCAGCTTGAGTTGTCCCGAAAGCTGAGCGAAACAATCAGTGCCAAAATTTCCCTCAGTCTCATGGTCGATCTGATGGGATCTACCCTTCCTGCAAGCTCCCCTTCACTTGCAACACTCATGAGTCAAGCGGTGGAGATAGAGGATGAGGTTGCAGCCATTCTTGATGTTGGGACCCCACTACAAATAAGGAAAAGGAAACAAAGAGGAGATAACCCTCCACCAAGCATAGATGCAAGCCCCAAACCATTGGGAAATATTATTTTGGAGCTTATCCCTTCCTCCCCTGAAATAGAGGATCATCTGGAGGCTTCCCCTCTCCATGATATTTTTGATGACATCTTCCAGATCGATGACCTTGTGAATTTGCAAGAAAATGTGGAGAGAGCGGTGGAGGAGATTGTCGCACAAGAGCTGGAAAATATCCCTAGGTAAGGGGAAAGACAAGAAAAAAAAAATTTCCCCAAAGAAAGAAGCTCGGGAGCAAGAACAGGCAAGCACATCAAGTGTGGAAGAAACACTGGTCCCGAGGACCAAGACAGAAGGAAGGAAGATACAAGACAATCAAACGACTATGGCTGGGGAAAATGAACCTTTGATAAAACCCGTACCCCTAGTCATCACGCTCCAAACGCCTCTAGACACCTTGGGTGATCAGTTACCCTAGAATATGACATTCAGCAAGGTGGTCTCCGTAGTGCAATAGTCAGATCCAGGTCGAACACCTTCTCCCCCTTAAGAAAATAGGCCCCTGGAGGAGAATATCTTGCTAGAGAACACCAAAGAAATTCAGCAGCAACAAGATGTGGGGGAGAACCAAAAAAATATGGACATGGATACCACTGAGGTGGGAGAGCTGGGAAACCCTAGAGATAAAGAAAAAGAGTCCACAAAGACTACGGATGTTGGGTGATAGGTCATTTTAATGGCATACTTTAGATACCTTAGAATAACTTTTGCTAGGTCTTTTCCTATGATTTCTTTTATTACTCCAAGACTTTATGCTCTAAAATAGTTAATATGTGGTATTCAACCAATGAACCTATGCCATGGACATATGATACTTAATATGCATTATCTCGATGAATATGATATGTTTATTGCTATAAAATTATGATCATGTTTTATGAATGAATTCACTGTTTGAGAAATAGATAATGCATATGTACTTTAAATGAATATTTTCCATGAATGATTTTATCCTAATAGTTTTAATGCAGCACATCAAAGTAGCAACTGTCATCTTGTTCAGGTGAGCACGTCTATGTACTGGATGCTTGACTCGGTCCTGCAGTAGACGCTTACAGATGAAACATTGGCATAGTAGTGGTGGAATATTTCCGGTTAATCCAAGTGGAGATGATTGAGAAAATACTTGGCAAACGCAATAATTTCCCTAATGAAATCTAGGAGAGAGTGGGAAGTTAGATCTATTGTCTAAGAAGTTCTTTCCTCTTTTCTAGATTGATTCCATTTCATGTTTTCTAGCTTTCCTTTTTGTTAGTTGTTTATAATAAAAGCTCCACCTTTTCTTAGGGCATGTGGAGTTTAGCAGTTAGATGTTTTTCCTTTAAATAAAGCCCCACTCCTATGTGAGAAGAAGGGTAGTAGTAGTATTATGATAGTTGCAAGATAGTTCAATTTTGTTATTTTCACTGTTGATGAGAATCTCTGTACTCTGTTATTCATTTAAATGAGCAAATGAAGTTTTGAGATTAGTTCTATGTAATTGAGTGTTCTGGGTACTCACCCAAGGAGGCCCACTTGGTGAGGAATCCATAGTTATATTCATTCTAGTTTAGCTCACTTTTCTTCATTTCTATTATTTCAATTCCTATGTTGAATAGCTCCTCCAGCCAAAGCCACATGGCAAATACCACTTCCTACGGAAAACAACAGAGTAACTAAGGTATTGTAGTTATTTTGTGCATTCTTCCATCCTGCTAGCAGCATTCATTTCCATCATTTACTTCCAATTATTTACTTTTAGAGAAATATTTTATCTTTTCTTTGAGTATTCATTTCATGCAGCAAGAGTATAGTTTCCCTTCGAAAGCATTTATTTGCCGCAACCATAGAATAGTTTCTTTCCAGCATTTATTTCCTGTAGCAATTATAGAATGATTGGTTGAGAAAGTGCTTGGTGCATATATTTTTCTGGCCTATTTCAAGTAACACATCCCTAGGTTTGACATATTAAATGAGTTTCTTATAAAGTGGATGAAGTGCTTAGTTGGATGTCCAATCCCTGAGTTAAAGGATTATGCCCAGTTTCTGAGCCTTTATAACAAGTGATCATTTTTTACACCACTGCCGGGGATGGTGTTGAGCCTGGTTCTTATTCAATCATTCCTAGGATTTGTTTTCATGCTTTCATTCCCCTACTTTAAGTAGATTAAGCCTTATTTTGATAAATCACACCGCTATTCACATCATTCCATACTATATGCATGTATAATAGACGAAGAGACGCCCAAGGAAAGTACTTAACAAATCCATCCAACAACCTATTTGAGGAAGAAAACTAGTTCATTGATGCTATTTTTGAGCTTCCTGAAGCCTCTTCATCATCCTCATCTTCTGAGGATGACTTTCATGGGTTCTTCGAGGAACAAAAAAATCCAGTCTATTTTCTAAAGCCTTTTCCAACCTAGAACTCCAGAATCCTAGAGAAGAAAATCCTTGGCAGTTGGTCATCTACTAACCTCAGAGCGCACCTCAAAATCCACCTCAGCGATAATGAAGGATGTCCAATCCTACTACATTTCCTTTCTCCATCTTTGATCAGTGAGATAATAACAACCTCAAAAATATTCCCTCTTCTGCTCTTCCAAAATTTTATGGCCTTGTCACAGAGGACCCGGATACCTTTCTCTTTGAGTTTGATATCCTTTGTAGGAGCTATGACTACACCATTGATGCCCATAGGATTAATCTCTTTCCTGCAACACTTAAAGAGTCTGCATTACAATGGTTTATGGGCTTAGGATAGGATGTTATCCATAATTGGGATGAAATGAAGGATGCTTTCTTGCTGAAATACAAGGAGTACTGTCACGGGAATGATATGTGAGGGATCACATCTTTAATATGTCATAGAAGGAGGATGAGAGTCTTGAGGATTATGTCTCAAGGTTCATGTTTAGTTTGCAGAAGAATACTCAACACGAGCTCAACGAAGAATCTCAAAAGTTGCTCTTTTTATGAGGCATTCATGATGGATGCATAGAGGCACTAGACCTAATGGCTGGAGGAGATATCACCCATGCATCATGGGATGATATCTGAAAGATCTTCCTTAAGTACTCAAGAGCTGCTGTTAAGAAAGGAAGAGGATATAGGTCCACCCTGGGGAAGTCCAGTGGTGTTGGTGCTTCACGGACAGAGATAACCAATCTCTTGTCTGATTTTAAGAAAGATATCATTAACAACATGGCCACCCAGCTGGACACCATGTAGGCTAAAAATAAACATGAGGAAGCAAAGGCCATGCTAGCATAATTCTATCCACATTGTAGACAGAAGTAGAGAGACTGCAGATGCAAATTGGTTGCTAACATGGAGACTACACAAATGCTGACTGATTACAAGCTAGTTGAACCAAAGGATGAGCAGCTATTCTTTGTCACTCAGCGACAACCATGGGTACAGAGAAAAGGTATGTCTCAGGAAACTCTTTCATTCAATGGTGATTTTTATAATAATCAATGGAAATCCCCCATGAATTACCAAAATCCTCCTTGGAATAATTCCTAGAATCAGTGGTAGAATTACCCCAATCCATAGTGGCCAAACACTCAAGGAGGTTGGAAACAACCTCAAGGGGTGTGGCAGCCACCATAGGGTAATTGGAAGCAAAACCCATAGTGGAAAGGTGGCTAGCAATGGAAAAATCAACCATAAGGATTTTTTCCACACCTATGCAGCCTCCACAACAACAAGATCTTTTGCCACCTCCTACAGCTACTAACCCACCTCCTAAGCCTACTCAGTTACCTAGATAGCTGCAACCAAACCCTAACAATTGACCTCCTCCACCTCAATAAAATGTGTATGCTATAGACTAGTCACAGTATCACATGCAATACCCTGCAAATGCAATCAACCTCGATGATATTCACCTGCGGTCCGGTACCACTCTGGCTGCACCTGAGCCTCCTATAATTATTGAAATGCCTTCTGAGGAGCCCAATCAACCTGAAAATCCATCTAATCTAGTAGCTCCTACATCACCAACTAAGTCCAATCAGCCTACCATCCCTCCTTTCCCACAAACATTGCAGCATAGCAATCCAAAAACCACTGATGAAGTAGCTTTCAATATCCTTGACCAACTAAAGAATGTCAGCATCCAAATTCCCCTTTTCTAGGCAATCAAAGATGTTCCCACATATGGAAAATCCATCAAGGAATCTTGCTTTAAAAATCATGGCCACAAGAAGAAGGATCCCCAGACTGTCCATGTCCTGTGAAAACTGGCGGACATCATGTTAGGGAAGCTTACCATCCCAAAATATTGTGACCCTGGCAGCCCTGTTGTTGAGGTCATTATTAATGGGACTGCTATAAAAAAATTCCTTGATTAATCTTGGAGCCATAAATATCATGACCAAGGACATTATGCAATGCCTTGGTATCACCAACCTCTACAATACACCTACTATCTTGCAGCTCACAGACAGATTGACTGTAAAGCCTGATGGAGTGGTGGAGGACATTGTGGTTGACCTTGAGTCTTGGTCCTACCCTACAGATTTCATGATCCTCTCACCAAAATATACCCTAGGAGGCTATCCAATTATTCTAGGACATCCTTGGCTGGCTATTGTTGATGCCTATATCGGTTGTCATTCAGGAGATATGACCATTTTTTATGGCCACCACACCAAAAATTTGGCCTTGTATCCTCCTACTCAACCTCAGATGGAATTAGTCTCTCCCATATGGCCAGATGTAGGAGAGGAAGATGAATTTATTAATCCAGTCTCCCAATTAATGATGTTAACAAGTGATCTCTTCCTGCAGCTTCAAGAGGAAGATAAAGTAATCACCAACATCATGCATAACCATTATGGATCGAACTTAGAACCTTTGGATAGTTCCTTCCAAAACTACTCCTTGTAGTCATTGTACTTTGATTACCAAATATCTTCCCCTATATCCAACCAGCTCTATCGCCAAATTCTTCCCTATGAGATTCAATTACCCTCATTAACCGATGCATCTATGGTCGAGCTCACTAAGAAACTTGAAGTTTCCCCTGAACGTTGCATGAACATTAATAGAAAACTTACTCCTCATCAACAAACATTGTTGACCAAGTTACAAAAGAACCATGCTACAACTTTTTCCTGGGATTACGTTGATATGAAAGGTCTGGACCCAAATTTATGCACTCATAAGATTTTCCTACAGGAGGATAAACCCCTAGTAAGGAAATTTCAAAGACGTGTCAACCCTGCTCTCCGTGAGATAGTCAAAGTCAAACTCCAAAAACTCCTTAAAGCTGACTTCATATATCCTATATCAGACAACCAGTGGGTTTCCTCACTAGTCATATTTCCTAAAAAAGGTGGCAAATGGAGAGTGTGTGTGGATTACAGAGAGATTAACAATGCCACTAAAAAGGACCATTTCCCTCTTCCGTTCATTGACCAGGTTCTGGACTCTCTAGCAGGGAATAAATACTTTTCTTTCTTGGATGGATACAGTCGATACAATCAAATATGCATTCTTCTAGAGGATCAGGAAAAGACCACATTCACCTGCCCATGGGGGACTTTTTCTTATTCAGTTTTACCATTTGGCCTCACCAATGCTCGTGCTACTTTTTAGCGAGCGGTTATCATCATTTTTGCTAACATCTCCCATGACTATATGGAGATCTATATGGACAACTTTACAACTTATGGGGAAACTTATGAGGAAGCATTGACAAATCTGGAAAAAGTCTTCACCAGGTGCAAAGAACACAACCTATCTTTGAATAGCGAGAAGTGTTTTATGATTATGCAAGAAGGACTAGTGCTTGGTCACTATATATCTTCTCTTGGCATTCAGGTAGACCCAACCAAAATTGAAGTCATTGTGAATCTTCCTACCCCAGCCAAACACAAGATGTCACAAGATTTCTTGGTCATGCTGGGTATTACAGAAGATTCATAAAGAACTTCAGAAAGATGGTCAGCCCTATGTATTCACTGCTCACTAAAGATGTTGACTTTATCTGGACATCAGACTATGATGAATCTTTCTTATAGCTAAATTCTATAGTCACTCAGGCACCTATTTTGTGAGGTCCTAATTAGACACTCCCATTCCACATACATACAGATGCCTCTAATCATGTCACTGGAGAAGTTCTTGGACAAAAGGAAGGTACTCTAGAACATGCTATTTATTTTATTATCAAAAATCTGCAAGGAGCTGAGTTGAATTATACAGTTACAGAAAAGGAGCTATTGGTTTTCATCTATGCTCTAAAAAAATTCTACCACTATGTCACTGTATATCAAATCTTTTTGCATATAGACCTTGCAGCTATTAAGTACTTAGCTAACAAACCTTCTATAACAGGGAGGTTAGATAGATGACTGTTGCTACTCCAGGAGTTTGATATTATCATCACAGATAAGCCAGGAAGATCAAATGTGGTGGCCAATTTTCTCTTACGCATGCAGAATGTTGATGAACCTATGACAATTAATGATAGTTTCCCTGACGACCACCTGTTCTCTATTGCATAAAAATCACCTTGGTACGGTGATATTGCTAACTATCTGGTTTCCCAAAAGGTACCTCAACACTTCTCTCCAAAGGAAAAGTGGTTACTTATAGACAAAACTTTCAACTTTTCATGGATTGTTGATTTTTTGTTTTATACTGGCCCCGACCAAGTATTGAGAAGATGTATTCGAGAGGAAGAAACTTATGACATCCTTTGGTCTTGTCAACATGAGCCCTATGGAGGAAATTTTTCTGCCAAAAGGACAGCCATGAAGGTACTTAACACTGGTTACTACTAGCCATCCCTCTACAAGGATTCAACCAATTACACCAGGAAGTGTGATCGATGCTAGAGGATGGGGTGGCCTACTAAATCTAATGAAATGTCACTCTTTCCTTAGGTCATAGTAACTCCATTTGATAAATGGGGAATCAATTTTTTCAATCTCATCACTCCTACATTTGATGATAATTCGTATATACTTGTATGTACTGATTATGTAGCCAAGTGGGTGGAGGTTAGAGCCATGAAGCATGCCAGGGATAATAGAGTTGCACAAATTATGTATGAGGAGATATTCATGCACTATGACATACCCCATGAGTTAGTCACTAGTCAAGGAGCTCAATTTACCTCTACATTGATTACTGCTCTGATGAATGAGTATAATATTTGCCACCGAAAATCAAGCCCCTATCACCCATAGGCGAATGGTCAGGTAGAAATCGCCAATAGGGAGATAGAAGCTATTCTCACAAAGATAGTTCAATTGCACAAGAAAGATTAGAGCAGTCACCTCCAAGAAGCAGTATGGGCCTACCAAACTACATGGAAAACCACAATAGGGTTTACACCTTTTGAGTTGGTATATGGAAAAAAAGTTGTGATGTCGATTGAGTTCAAACATAAGACTTTATGAATGACATTGCAGCTAAACATTGATCTTACTGAGGCACAACATGATAGGATCCTACAGCTTAACTAGCTGGATGAGATAAGGAAAGCCGCCCTGCAACACATTGAATTGGTTCATACATTGTGGAAAAAGTGGCATGATTCTCATATCCTTTCCAAACAGTTTGCTCCTAGCGTCTGGACTCTTTTGTATGACTCAAGATTCCAAGAAAAGCAAGGTAAGCTTACAACACGTTGGCTTGGCCCTTATGAGATTATTCATGTTTATGCTAATGGAGTAGTTCAGCTATCCACCATCAACCCTGTACGTTTCAAGTTACTAGTGAATGGTCATAGGCTTCACATGTACCATAAACCACAGACAAAGGTTGATTTCCTACGGCAATTTGAGATTTCTCCTGCCACAGTTGAACCTCCTACAGCCACAAAACCTCTTGCAGCTGACGAAACTCCTCTTGTTGAAGAATTTCCTGTAGCTAAAGGACCTCCTATAGCCAAAGAACCTCCTCTAGCTAGCAACTTTCCTGCAGCCGAAGGATCTCTTCCTACTAAGGGCATTCCTGCAGCCAACTGGAGTAATTATTTTCTCATCTTCTCTTTGAAAATTTTCCACATGCAGTCATAATAAAATTTTTATTTCCCACAAAAATCTCTTGTCCATAATAAAAATGTCATCCCTTCTGCTTTTTCATCCCCTTTTTCTTCCATCAACACATTCATGCCACCTCATTATTGCGCCAGCTTGAATTTTTGCTCTGCCTACATCATCAAATCTTTCTAGATCTGGGCATTTAATGGTATAATATTCCAAGGTACACATTACTTTATTGCCTCAAATTTTTTTTTTTTGCTTCATTTAATATGATTATGACACATTGTAATTAATATAGTCATTCATCCAGGATTTTTCCATACTTTGCCATGCAAGTGAGGACACTTGTCACATTTTTTGTAGGGGGAATTAAATAGGTTTTGTGTGTAATAAATGAAATATCCCATTAGCTCAAATATTCTATAATTTCCAAATCAGTTGTCATAATTGTCATCCTTTGTCATTACTATTTTTTCTACCAGAATTGTATTGAGCCATCATATAAAAAATAATGATTTGACAACCCCTGCATGTGACTTGTCGAAACCAGCTCTATTTTTTAACTCAAAATTTTATCTTAGATTCACAGCACTATTTCAAAAAAATTCTATTGTGTCTTGTCTACCTGGAAACCTAGAAATTTTTATTCCAATTCTGGGCATAGCAAAGACATTTCAACAAAAAGAATAGATAATATCAATGGAGTAAGAGGGTTTTTGATTTTTTCAAACATTGTTGGAAATTTCAAAAAATAGAATGAGTGGTTCTCCTATACGACATGAACTAGAAAACCACTTCGCTTTGTTATAGGACCAGGACAGTGTTCAAGTTTTTAACAGAGTAGGGTGGCTTGGGTATGATGAAGCCATGACACTAAAATTATTGAGAACGTACAACAATGGAGTTGCATATGTTAAAGGGTTGTGAATTGAAGCTTCTAAAGCATGAATTGCTGAAGTCTCTGTACTTTGTTCTACAGGAGAATCATTTCCACATGGGCACAATGCATGCACAACCAGAGTGGAATTTTCTTTGCCATCAGATGCCCTAATAGATTATAGAAAATAGGGTGTGAAGCGGACATCTCTTCCATGAGAATATCCTCAGTTGGTAGTTCATGTTATCATGTATATTACCTGTGAGGGCCATTTTTCCTTCTTGCATGCAATACACCTTAAATTGTTGAGTCATTTATGACATAACCATTTAGTAAATGTTCCCAATTTTTTTTACGCCCTTTTGAATTTAAGTGCTAAAGAGGTACAAAAGTGGCAGCATAATGCAGTGACCCACCATGGTGTTAGAATGAATTTAGAATAACTGAGAGGGGAGGGGTGAATCAGTTATCCTCAAGTCTAGATGTAGCAAATAAAACTTTCTGTATTTCAGATATACTCGGCAACAGTAGCATATGTCAAAAACTTTAATCATGCAATTTGCTGTCTATTGAAATTAGCTTGTAGAAATATAATAGTAAAAACAAACCATAAGCATTCACACAAGTTGACACAAGTATTTAACATGGAAACCCAATATGGGAAATACCACCTGTAACATGCTACCAAGTTTTCCCTCTTCTGAAGTGATGCCCTGTGAGGAGCCAACCCTGTTAAAGGTTACAATAACACACTGCTAGGTGTGACCTAGTTAAAGGATTTAATCACCCTGTCAGGAGAGGCCTTGTTAGAGGACTTATAACATTCCACCTGAATGTCACCTTGTTAGAGGATTTATACAAATGACTGTTAGGGAAACCTTGTTAAAGGATTTAACTGATACAATGGTTAGAAAGTAATCAGCAGTTGTGATCTGATACATACAACTTACTTTGCAGATTCAGATCCAATTACAGCTTTGATGTTAACTTACTAGATAGCCTGCACTGTCATTTCAACCTTCTGATCTACTTGGAAATCCATCAAGCAATCACACATGTAACTCTCTACTTCTATATTCAGCCTTCTCTGCTAGATCATGCTAAATAGTAAATCAACTATGCAACTCTTTTGCATACTTCACATTCAGCAGCACACATTAGCATACTAAATGAATAACCCCTTGAGGTTATCATATACCTCTCTGTCTAGGTCAGATAAATCTTTTTCCACTTAAACAAGATCGTAGATCTTAGGTTAGGTTAGATCTAACAGATCATTCCATCTTTGCATTATATTTACTTCTCTAAAGTAGTCTCTAATTAAATCTTGAAACCATGCATTAATTATGGTTACCCATATATTAAATGATGTGGATCAATCTTTAATTAACATTACATATCCCAATAAAATTAACTAAGTTGGCCAGAGATCTCAAATCTCATCATTAATCCAATTACTGTAAGTCGACCAACATCACTGTTTCCACTCAGCAATTTCAATGGTGCTCGACATTGAACAACTTTTGCTCAACACAAGAAACTTTTCTCAGCACAAGTAACTTTGCTCGTCAGAAGCAAATTTTTCTCCGCACAAACAACTTTTGCTCAGCACAAGCCAAACTTGCTCGGCACAGAATAGACAGAAAAATTGTCTTTGAAAGATAAACAACTAATTACTTTGCCAGAGTGCCAACTGATCAAGTACCCTTTGAATTGCCTTAACTCAACCATTCACTTGGTCTTCTTGTTAAATCTTCTTCATCATTAGTAGATATG
>MU228154.1:7215890-7233912 GCA_018584345.1 Thuja plicata | reverse complement strand
TGTAGGGAAGTTATCTTTGTTCAGCTTAGGAACCTCCTTCTTATACATCTTGATCTTTTCGCTCCAAGTACCTTCAAACTATTTTCAGGAGACCAAAGCTCTGATACCAATTGTTAGAATGAATTTAAAATAACTAAGAGGGGAGGGGTGAATCAGTTATCCTCAGGACTAGATGTAGAAAATAAAACTTTTTGTATTTCAGATCTACTCGGCAGCAGTAGCATATGTCAACAACTTTAATCATGCAATTTTTTGTCTATTGAAATTAGCTTGTAGAAATATAACAGTAAAAACAAACCATAAGCATTCACACAAGTTGACACAACTATTTAATGTGGAAACCCAATATGGGAAAAACCACCAGTAACATGCTGCCAAGTTTTCACTCTTCTGAAGTGATATGCCCTGTGAGGAGCCAACCCTGTTAAAGGTTACAATAACACACTACTAGGTGTGACCTGGTTAAAGGATTTAATAACCCTGTCAGGAGTGGCCTTGTTAGAGGACTTAGAACATTCCACGTGAATGTCACCTTGTTAAAGGATTTAACTGATACAATGGTTAGAAAGTAATCAGTAGTTGTGATCTGATACATACAACTTAATTTGTAGATTTAGATCCAATTACAGCTCTGATGTTAACTTACTGGATAGCATGCACTGTCATTTCAACCTTCTGATCTGCTTGGAAATCCGTCAAGCAATCACACATGCAACTCTCTACTTCTGTATTCAGCCTTCTCTGCTAAATCATGCTAAATAGTAAATCAACTATGCAACTCTTTTGCATACTTCAAATTCAGCAGCACACATCACCATACTAAATGAATAACCCCTTGAGGTTATCATATACCTCTCTTTCTAGGTCAGATAAATATTTTGCCACTTAAACAAGATCGTAGATCTTAGGTTAGGTCAGATCCAATAGATCATTCCATCTTTGCATTACATTTACTTCTCCAAAGTAGTCTCTAATTAAATCTTGAAACCATGCATTAATTATGGTTACCCATACATTAAATGATGTGGATCAATCTTTAATTAACATTACATATCCCAATAAAATTAACTAAGCCAGCCAGAGATCTCAAATCTCATTATTAATCCAATTACTATAAGTCAGCCAACATCACTGTTTCCACTCGGCAATTTCAATGGTGCTCGACATTGAACAAATTTTGCTCGTCACAAGAAACTTTGCTCGTCACAAGCAACTTTGCTTAGCACAAGCAACTTTTCTCATTAGAAGAAACCTTTTCTTGGCACAAGCCAAACTTGCTTGGCACAGAACAACCAGAAAAACTGTCTTTGAAAGATAAACAACCAATTACTTTGCCAGAGTGCCAACTGATCAAGTACCCTTTGAATTGTCGTAACTCAACCATTCACTTGGTCTTCTTGTTAAATATTCTTCATCATTAGTAGATACGGTACTCAAATAGATAACAATAGTCTCACCAGTTAAGGTTTGACATCAATGACAAAATAACAATTGCTTGCATTGTCACTTTCCAACACATGGTTTAATCAAACTATTGGTGGAAAGGTCACTAAGGGATGTCTCTCCCATGTCTTGGGACAGATTTATTGTAGCACCTCATGTTAAATTGCATAGAGAGGGGCCATAGCCCAAAATTCAAGAAGAACAGGGAAATCACCCTGATGAGGAAGAAGAATTTGTTGAACAAGAGGAAACTTTGAAGAATTCTTCCCCTTCAGGAGTTAATGTGGAGAATGTGTCATCCATCCATCCAAACCCTACCTCAGGGAGTGGATAAACCAAGGTTCCTATATTTTTTCAGAAAAAAGATAAAAAGGGAAAGGGTAAGGTCAAAATGGCAGAATACATGAGTTGGGATGTTCCTATTTCTATTGTTTCTCCTACATCCACACCTACCAAGAAAAGAAAACTTTCACAAAAGCAACCTGCAATCTCTACTGATACCCCATTGTGTAGAAGTTTTCATTTGAACACTACACACTCAGATAGAAAGGATTCCCCTGTTACGCTAGAGACTTATCATGTCTCCTCTGAGGAGCCCTTACAAGAACATACACAAACAAGAAGTCTGATTGCAGAATGCTAGGGTATAATGGAAAAGCATCCTATAGCTGTTGAAGTGATTACAGAAGTAGAGTGTGTAATACCAGAAGTAGCAGAGCCTAATAGAGCTGGAAGAGAATCTTCTTCTCTACAGGAAGGCAATCATGGGGAAAAGCCCCTTGTTCCAGATAATGTGCCAGTTTGTACAAAGAAAGAGGAAGGCCCACAAACAGCCAGGCCTGTCCCACATCGAAAACCAAAGGAGGTAACTATTCATGCTCTCTCAGTTGACTATTTCAATGTAATGCAATATCAAAAGTTGATGTGGGAATTGGAAAAGACAAAATTAAGAAGGGAGATGGAAATAAAATAACAAGAAATTGAATTCCTACAGAATAATATAAATAGCATTATAAATATAATTCTAGATTTAATAGAATGCAGACCACCACCACGGGTTTATACCCTATGCTTCAAGGAGCAATTTTTTTTTTGTTTAGATTAATGAGAATCCTTCATGATCATATCTCAGGCATAGAAACCCCACATGAATTTGTGGCTACATACAACACATCACATGATTGTGTCTGGAATTCACTATGTGAGTTATACATTCACAATTATGTTGCTCCTTTTAATATTGATTGGAATCGCCTTCTTTTTATTGGTGATATACATTTGTCTTTCCTCCTTTCCTAGATTCAGAATGAAATAAATTATGGTAAGAAATTAAATAAGAATAGAATCCTAGAAAATTCCATTTCATTGCCCCTTCATCCTGAAAGTTGGTCACCACGATGACTTTACTATGAATAGATGTAAATTGTTTATGGATTTCATGATTCTACACCCAGGAAACAGATTCTGGAAAGCTGTGAGGAATTTTTCTCAGCATTTGAAAGATTGTCATTATTAGACAAGGATAGGGCAGCTGAAGGATTAAGGCAAAGATGGGAGAGACTCACTATGGAACTTAAGAAGGTAGAACCACACAGTCTGATTAACTTGTGAGATACAATGCAGCATGTTAGCTGGTATATATGCTAGGGAAGATAGCCACAACCCAAAAAATGGTTGTCACTCACCTTCCAGCCTCCTCTACTTTTATGACCACTATACAGCTATGTGGATGATGAAATAGATGAGCAACAGGAACTGAGTAGACGAGTGAAGATGGAGCGAACAAATGGATTCTATTGGCGAGTGGGAACCTCCGTGATTGGAGAGACATAGGAAGGAGACCTCCAGGTTCTTTCCAAGATCTGGAATTTCTCAGTGCCTGAGGACTGGCACTAGTCTTCGTAGGGGGAAAAATGATAGACCATTTTAATGGCATACTTTAGATACCTTAGAAGAACTTTTGCTAGGTCTTTTCCTATGTTTTCTTTTATTACTCCAAGAATTTATGCTCTAAAACTTTTATATGTGGTATTCAACCACTGAACCTATGCCATGGACATATGCTACTTAATATGTTTTATCTGGATGAATATGCTTTGTTTTTTGCTATGAAATTATGATCATGTTTTATGAATGAATTGACTGTTTGAGAAATATATAATGCATATGTACTTTGAATGATTATTTTCCATGAATGCTTTTATCCTAACATTTTTAATGCAGCACATCAAAGTAGCAACCGTCATCTTGTTCAGGTGAGCACATCTATGTGTTGGAGGATTGACTCAGTCCTGCAGCAGACGTGCACAGATGAAACATCGGCGTAGCAGTGGTGGAAGATTTCTGGTTAATCCATGTGGAGATGATTGAACAAATACTTGGCAAACACAATAATTTCCCTTATGAAATCTAGGAGAGAGTGGGAAGTTAGATCTATTGTCTAAGCAGTTCTTTCCTCTTTTCTAGACTGATTCCATTTCCTATTTTCTAGCTTTCCTTTGTGTTAGTTGTTTGTAATAAAAGCTTGGCCTTTTCTTAGGGCATGTGGAGTTTAGTAGTTAGATGTTTTTCCTTTAAATAAAGCCCCGCTTCTACATGAGAAGAAGGGTAGTAGTAGTATTATGATAGTTGCAAGATATTTTAATTCTGTTATTTTACTGTTGCTGAGAATCTTTGTACTTTGTTATTCATTTTAATGAGCAAATGAAGTTTTGAGATTAGTTCTGTGTAATTAAGTATTCTGGGTACTCACCCAAGGGGGCCCACTTGGTGAGGAATCCATATTTAGATTCATTCTAGTTTAGCTCACTTTCCTACATTTTTGTTATTTCAATTCCTATGTTGAATAGCTCCTGTAGCCAAAGCCACAGGACAACTACCGCTTCCTGTGGCCGAACGACAGAGTAACTAAGGCATTGTAGTTATTTTGTGCACTCTTCCATCCTGCTAGAAACATTCATTTTCATCATTTACTTCCAAGTATTTAATTTTAGAGAAATAGTTTATCTTTTCTTTGAATATTCATTTCATGCAGCAATAGTATAGTTTCCCTTCGAAAGAACTTATTTCCTACAGCCATAGAATAGTTTTTTTCGAGCATTTATTTCCTGCAGCAATTATAGAATGACTGGTTGAGAAAGTGCTTGGTGCATATATTTTTCTGGCCCATTTCAATTAACATGTCTTTGGATTTGACATATTAAATGAGTTTCTTATAAAGTGGATGAAGTGCTTAGTTGGATGTCCAATCCCTGAGTTAAAGGATTATGCTTAGTTTCTGAGCCTTTATAACAAGTGATCATCGGGGAAGCACAAAAGACTCCCGAAGAGGACCCAAGAATCCAAGAACTAGTAGTAAGGCCACCCCCTCTGCCACAAAGGATGGTGGAATCAAGAAAGAGAAAATCCTCGGTGGTAGTGAGAGCCCCTCTCTCTAGCCGAGATGATGGCCCACAACCAAGAGGCCCAGAATCCTAAGAAGGCTCAGACCATCCATACCATTCAAACTAGTCCGGGAGGAAATAACATCACTATAGTAGGAATGCATCCCCCAGATGTAGAAGAGCCAATGGTAGGATTTGTGGAATACACCATCACAGAGGTACCTCTGGGGAGGAGAGATAAACAAGGGGAATTGAACCTGTTGAGAGAGGCGAGATGGGAAATTGAGGCCCAATATGACAAGAAAGTACATAAGCTAAAAGAGGACAAGGAAACAAATGATAATCTCCTCGGGCTTCTTGCAGAACTGGCATATCCATTGGCTACAATTCCTTCGGATGCCTCCACATCTAGAACACCGCTTTTGCAAGGTGATATAGACACGCTGAGAACCATGAAGAAGAAAGTGTAGGTAGTAGATGATTAGGTGGCTGAGAAGGTAGGAGCCATAAGGAATTTCCTAACAGCCACACTCCCAGACCTTCACTAGGCCAGTAACATCTGGGGCCACGTAAACAGTGTCATTGCCTAGTGGGAAGAGGAGATAGAAAAATATGAAGAATGGAAGAGTGAAATAGAGGAAATAATGAATTTTAGGGAAGAGGTCATCACGGAGATGAGAATTTTGGGAGATGGATATTTCAGGTACCTTCGAGCCCAACACTCTAGACTTGGTCTTAAAGTTGAGACATGCAAACAAATGGTAGCGGCCCTGAAGGGTAAAGTCCCAGAAATTCAAAATTCTTTAAATTTATATGTGACATTCGTCACAAGGGTTTTGGAAGTTGATCCCTTTAGCACTGAGACATGTGCTCTGGTGGATTTTGTTATGAGAAAATTTGATGAAATAATGGAGTCATGGTTCTGGACTCCTGGAGATTTTGAAGGAGTGAAGATATCACGTCTCATGTGTATGGTGCTATGGGCCCACGATGCAATGAAGATGGCTTTAGAGTTCAAATAGGGTGCCAGAGATGGGGTCGATTAGTTTAAGATAACCAAGGACCGTCGGGATTGTATAAAGGAGATAGATGAAGAGGAAATTCTCTAGATTTTGGAGATATTCCAAAAATGTAAAGAGCAATAAAGTCTTTTGATCTCTAGATATTTCTGCCAGCAGGGAAAAGTTTTGAATATTTGTTATTCTTTGAGCATAAGCTCCCAAACTCTAGAATTCTGGGTCCCAATTTTGTATTCTTTTGCAGTAATCTACGTCAAGGTTCCCAAGAGTCGACCGATTGTTGTCAGCAATTAATAAGGGTTGGAATGTAGGTGATCTAGATAATGACAGGTCTGATAGATGGGATAGTTCTGATAGATGTCTTCATATTCCCCCAATGTGTCGCTCCCTCATTTACTTTCTAACGCACCTCAAAGACAAGGAGTCGCAATTAGCATTGATGAGGTGTATGGCCTAAGTTACTGGAATAAGCAAGTTTCTTCTATAAGTATCACATCCCTCTTCTCTAGGTCGATTATTCTAGATTTCTCCCCTTTCTTCTTCTTTCATCTTGTCAAAACTTTTTACATCCCGATATGATTGTAACTAGTGCAAGTAGTACCGGCCATGGCTATTGTATTTTATTTAGCAAGTGTAGAGGTAGATTAGGTCAAGTTTGGGTATAAATAATAAGACCAATGCCTTAACAAGGGTCAAAAAAATTGAGGATTTCTCTGTCCAATAGCAATAGCAAATAGTAGTTAGAATTTCACTTTTAGTCTGTAGCTTAATGCTCCCTTGGAGCCATGAATGTACTCACCACTGATGCTGGAACCATTTTAGGTTAATGAAAGAAGGAAGAACAACTTGTGGCCCCATGTTGTTTGTTGTTTTGATCTCCGAAGTTAATGAACATCTTTTGTGTTGTATGTTTTCCTATGTCCTTTGCTCTGGTGTTTTTCAATTGTAGACGTCCAAAAATATTAATATTATTATTAATATTCATTTCCCTTTCTCTTCTAACTATTTAAATTAATTAAATAGTTTCATAGTTGGTATTTATTATCAATAATCAAATACTATTCTAATGTATTTTATTTAAATACATTTACCTCACAAAATCCCCTTTTTAATAAATTTATATTTATTAAAATCCCTCCATATTCCTAATTCTTCTAAACTATGATTTATTCCAATCTAATTTGAATTACAATCTAAACCCTAGCTAGGAACCTATTAATCCAACCTAGAGACCTGCCCTAAGCCAACCCTATTCCTACTCTACTCCCATCACCTCACTTCCTAAGCATGCTTCCCTACCTAACTGTCCTCTAAATCATAATTAAAGGGTGATTCCTAACCTTTTTAAGGCTAATAGAATGCTCACCCACATGGGGATATTCTCTCCAAAAAGGTCACCCATTCCTCTTACAACTTTGTCTCCCACTTGGAATTCTTGAGCCACTAAATATTAAATGCTATCTTTGACTCAAAATTGGCCATCCCCTCAAGCCTATTTTTCCCTTATGTGGCTCTTATGTGGATGCCACATAGAGGCCACATCATCCAAGCCCTCTTCTTCTCCTCCAAAATCCTATAAATAGAGGCCTTCTCCTCTTCATTTTTCATCTCTCAATTTGCATTATTATCATGCTAGAATTGTTTTAGAATTTCATAGCTAGTTTTCATGCTTATAGTTTCTTATTTAATTCACTTATAAATCATATTCTAGGCTTCAATTTGGTAAATGAATCATATTTTATTTCATATGCCTATCATTTTCATAGTTTATAATATCATCTTTGAGAAGGATTTGAGACTAGTTCTTCATACTAGCTCTTGAATCTCTTCTTTTAATCTAATCTTGCATTCATAGTTGCATTATATTGGGGCATTGATCCATTTGTGTTTGAGAGAGCACACCCACATCCATCAAAATGAGAAAATCAAACAAGTTCAATAGGGTGCATTTTACTTGTTATTAGTTCAATCCGATGTTATGTTGAAGTCTTGTTTGGTTCTTGTTTCTTTCATGAATTTTATGTGTTAACCCACTAACTTGTCATGTTTGAGCTTTCTCCCAACAGATAGAAGATTTCCTCATACACATTCTGGCATGCCTGGTGGGACCCACATCCCTAAAACCATTCTAACTTCTTGTCTCTTTTCTTCAAATTTCATCAAACACGCGGATCAGCGTCTGCATTTCACGCAGAGGCGTCTGTGCAAATGCTAATTCTCACTGAACTGTCATTTAGCATCTGTGCACAATCAGCATCTGCGACCTGCATCAGTGTTTGTGCCTGGCATTGTTAATTTTAGATTTTTCCAAACATAAGTTGTTTTTTATCAGGATTTTGGTTTTCCCACTGCTTTTCAGTACTCTAGCTTTCTTTTTTTTAGCAAAGATCAATCTAACAAGCAGTTATAATGCTAAAATTTTACTAGGGGAATGAATCTTGATAATTTCTTAAAATAACACTAGCTTTTAATTGTTTGGAAAATCTCAAATGGCTAAATTTGATCAAATTAAAGACTAAGAAGAAGGAAAAATTAACTTTGTTTGCTGTCTTTTGCTATCTTTTTGTGCTTGTAGTTACAGCGGCATCTGCGTAAATGTTGGTTCATAAACCAGCATCTGTGATTCACAAAACAACATTTGCACTTAATCGACGTCTGCATTTCATGAACCGACATCTCTGACTGGTATAACATATTTTCTATTTTCCTGTGTTTTCTGGCCTATTTTCCTGCATTCTGTCATTTTTAAGCTAAAACACAAAACCAGCGTCTATGCCCTGAATCGGCGTCTGCACTCTGACAGACTTTTTTGATCATTTGCTAACAATTGTTAAGTGGTTTTTATGTTTTTAACGCTTGTCAAAGGCTGAAATTGAAACTATTAATCAGTTGTTTTGCAGCACCGCTAACCAAAAGAAATCACTTCAAAACTACTCACGTTTGTCTTGCAGGTTGCCTCAAATCAAAATCGACGAAACGATCATGTTTGTGATAATATTTTTTAGGCACATAGACTAATTAGCTATATTTCTTTGTCTAATCCAAATTAATTGTTAGGGGATTATGCTCTCTTCCCTTTTGGGAAGATAAAAAACCTAGACACACTTTCTTTGTGTTAAACAATTAAATCGTTTGGGAAAGAACAAACTTTGTCTTGCATGTTTGGGAGAAAATGACATTGGGTAGGAGAGTATGCTCTTTTCCCCTTGTGGAAAATTAGAAATCTAGACCCCTCTTGTCGCCAATCCATGCTTTTTAAATTAATCCTTTAGATGGGCCTACCGGTTGAGGAAAAAATCTCTCAGGAACGACCTACTTGAGAATGAGGTGTAAGCCACACCACTCTAACTCACGTTAATCAAATTTACTCTTTGGGGTTAAAGCCTTCAGAGTTGATTGGAATTTGAGCTTATACTCAGCTCTCGTCTAACTTAAGTGCAGCCTCACGGTCTCAATCATGTTTACGTGACCACTTTTGTCAAGACGCTCTATGGTGCTATACGCCTGAATCATGCTTGCGCGGACATAGAGGATACAATCAAATAGAGACACTTACTAAACACTCTAGGAATAGAAGCTACCTGATTCACCTCTGAATGATGACTTATTATAGTGCGAGGGGAGGGAAGAATCTCCCCCCAAGATCCCCATCACATGTGTCCCAAGCTATTGTGTTGTGAAAGAGATCTTCGTAGCACGACAACAATACCTGGAAAAAGGCAAAAACATGGGCACCCTGTCGGGGGTGACACTACTATGTGAGCTGATAGACTACCAAGCAATGGGTCTATAATATTTCATTGAAGCCAATTCCTTAGGTAGATGTGTGTTTGAAGTGTTTGAAGAACATTGACAAATCTGAAACACAAACGGAATACCCAACATTCAAATTTGTCACTTGCTTATATCCTTCAAGGTTGCTTTGTCCCTTGTCAGATTATTTTCAGACACATGCTTATTCTTTTCCGGTTTGACTATGTTGAAATTGGTTCTTGACATGGAACAAATCTATTGAAAATAAGAATGAGATCAAACTTTTGCCAAATCATCAAAACAACGTCCCTTTGCAAAGATTACCTTGAGCTCTGATTTTCAAAATTTGGTCTTTTATGAGATATGTCATAAAACCTCCAAATATTCATCCAAGATTAGATCTATCTGTAGACGTCCAAAAATATTAATATTATTATTAATATTATTTTCCCTATTATTCCTATAACTATTTAATTCAATCAATTAAATAGTTTCATTTGGTAATAGTTTAAATACTATTTTAATGTATTTTATTTAAATACATTTGTCTCACAAAATCCCCTTTTAATAAATTTATAATTATTAAATCCTCCATATCCCTAATTCTTCTAAAGCATGATTTATTCAAATTCAATTTGGATTATAATCTAAACCCTAGCTAGGAACCTATTAATCCTACCCTAAAGCCTACCCTATTCCTACCCTACTCCCATCACCTCATTTCCTAAGTATGCTTCCACACCTAACTGTCCTTTAACCATGCTTAATGGGTGATTCCTAACCTTTTTAAGGCTAATGGAATGCTCACCCACATGGGAAAACTCTCTCCAAAATGGGCAGCCATTCCTCTTTAATTCCTTCTTACAATTTTGTCTCCCCTTTTGAAATATTGAGCTACTCAATATTAATGCCAATTTTGACTCAAAATTGGCCATGTTTTCAAATCCATGTGTCTCCTATGTGGCTCTTATGTGGATGCCACATAGGTGCCACTTCATCCAAGCCTCTTCCTCTCTCCAAGAACTCTATAAATAGAGGTCTTCTCCTCTCATATTTTCATCTCTCAATTTGCATTGTTATCATGCTAGAATTGCTTTAGAATTTTATAGTTATTTTCATGCTAATGTTCTTAATTTCTGGTTTTCATGCTTTCCATGCTTAATTAACTTAAAAATCACATGCTAGGTTCTAAATTGGTGAATGAATCATAGTTTACTTGCATATGCATATCATTTTCATAGTTTAGAATATCATCCTTTTGAAGGATTTGAGGCTAGTTCCTTATACTAGTTCTTGAATTCCTTCATTATTGGCAATCTTGCATTTGCATTGGGATCCATTGCACTTTGTGTGTTTGAGAGAGCACACCCACATCCATCTAAAAGAGAAAATCAAAATGAGTAGAATAGAGTGCATTGTTTACTTATTTTCAAGCTCTATCTGATGTTATGTTGAGTTCTATGTTGCTTGCTTGCTCCTTCATGATTTTTAATTGATTTATGTGCTAACCCACTAACATTTGCATGTTTAAGCTTGCTCCCAATAGGTTGAAGGATTCCTCATACTACATTCTGGCACGCCCGGTGGGACCCACATCCCTAAAATTTCTCACTTCTTGTCTTAATTCTATACAAATTTTGCCAAAAACACAAATTAGCGTCTGCGTTTCACGCAAAGGCGTTTGCGCAAATGTCGATTCTTCTTGAACTGTCATTCAGCGTCTATGCTAAACCAGCGTCTCCTCTCTAAACTGGTGTCTCTGCCTGGAAGGGCTAGTTTGAGACTTTACAAACACAACCTTTTGATTTATTAAGATTTCTGGTTTTCCTACTGGTTTTTGGCATATTATCATTCTATTTTTTAGTAGAGATTCATTTTACAAGAAAATATAATGCCAAATTTTCATTAAGGAAAATAAAGTTTTGATAATGGTTCAAAGAACACTAGCCTTTAAGTTGTGTTAATACTCTCTAAATGGCTAAATTTGATCTAACTAAAGACTAGAAAAGAGAAAAGTGACTTTTTTTGTTGTCTATTTGTGTTTGCAGGTACATTGACGTCTGCGTAAACGCTGGTTCATGAACCAGCATCTATGATTCACAGACCAGCGTCTGCGCCCTACATCAACGTTTGCACTATGTAAACCGGCGTCTCCAACTGGTATACCATCTCTATGGTTTTTATGTGTTTTTACCCTGTTTTCCACTTTCTATCATTTTTAGGAAAAAACCAGAATCAGTGTCTGCGCCCTGAACCGGTGTTTGCACTCTGTTTAAGTTGGATTTATCATATACTAACAATTTCTAAGTGTTTCTTATTTTTTTAACGCTTGCCAAAGGTTAAAATTGAAACTACTAACTGATTGTTTTGCAGCACCGCTTGTCAAAGACACAAATTCAAAATTACTTACATTTGTCTTACAGGTTGCCTCGGATCTACATCAACCAAACGATCGTGTTTGCATTAATTTCTTTTTTTAGGCACCTAGACTAATTAGTTAGATTTTTTTGGTTAATCCTAAGTGAGTGTTAGGGGATTATGCTCTCTTCCCTTTTGTGAAGATCAAAATCCTAGACACACTTACTTAGTGTTGAACAATTAAATCTTTTGGAAAGAACAAACCATGTCTTGCGTGTTTGTGGAGAAAACGATATTGGATAGGAGACTATGTTCTTTTCCCCTTGTGGGAAAATAAAAAATCCAGACTCCTTTTTGTCACCAATCCAGGTTACTATGAATCCTTTAGATGGGCCTGCCGGTTGAGGAAAAAATCTCCCAGGAATGACCCACGTGAGAACGAGGTGTAAGCCACACCACTCTAACTCACATTAATCAAATTTACTCCTTGGGGTTAAAGCCTCGGGAGTCAGTTGGCATTTGAGCTTATACTCGGCTCTTGTTTAACTTAAGTGTGGCCTCATAGTTTCAATCACATTTATGTGACCAATTTTGTCAAGACACTCTATGGGTCTATACGCCTAAATCATGCTTGTGCAGACATAGAGGATACAATCGAATGGAGAACCATACTAAACACTCTAGGCTTAGAAGCTACCCAGAACACCCCTGAAAGGTGATAATTCTTTTCCAAGGAAGATAGTAACTTCCCCAAGATCACTCATATATTCATGCTACCTTGAGCATTTAGAACTAGATAATACGGTGTCATGAATGGAGCCATTGCGTGCTTGGTGATGGCCGTATTCTGATTAGCTCTTGTGTGTGTTCCTAAGCTTACGAGCAAGTATTTTCATGCTATGCCAATTCCTTAGGTAGATTTTTTGATTGAAGTGCTTGAAGAAGTTAACAAATCCAAAACACAAACAGAATATCCAACATTCAAATTTGTCACATGCTTGTATCCTTCAAGGTTGCTGTGTGTATGAAAATACACCTTCATGAAATTAAGATTAAGAGAAACAATTCTATGGAAAGATAATATAAATTAATCTAAGAATTGAATCTAAAATCTATATCATCTCATGGTTCTCTATCCAAGCTTTGTTAAGAGAGCTCTCAGGCTTAATCTCTCTCAAGGACAATCCTAGAATGAGATATGAATGGTTAAAAAATGCTCAAATCTAGCTAGAATGCTCAAAATGCTCCAAGATATGTGAGAAAATAACAAATGCTCCTAAACATGATATGCTAAAATGCTAATGCAAATGCTAAAATTCTCTTAAAAGCTATCCAATGCTATCAAATGCTCTCAATGTGCCTATAATAAGGATGCTTTTACTCTGAAAATTCTTGGATCCCAAACACAAAGGAAATGGCTTGTATTTATAGTATTTTCCCAAGGGTAGGGGGTAGAGTGAGTTAATCATCATCAAAGTTTGGTTAAGTCAAAAGATTTGAGGTGTTTTCAAATAGAGGAAAACTTGGTTGGTTATCTCAAAGATATTACGAATTAAATAACTCCATCATTTAATTAAATTAGCCATGGAAGGGTGATTGGGTTGGATTTAATCTTTTGATTTGAATTATACAATTGAAAAATCAATTGCATAATTTGATTAATCCCTTTAGGCTTGAATTTAATTATTTGATTTCATGATTATTTGGTTTTTTAATTAAATTTGATTTTTGTCCATTTGTTTTGCAATGAGATGACATTTTGAAGCATTGATCTGAGATTTATAGTTTGGAATGCTTGAGATACACCTGGTCAATTTTAGGTGTCTACAAATGCCCCTCTTTGAATTGATGTGTGAAGCGCATTGATTCGAAGAAAGCTTGATTGTCCTGATTGTTGATTTGATGCTGATGAGCTGATATGAAAACTTTGATATGATGCTCTGATATAAAATCTCTGATATGAAACCCTGATATGAAACCTTGATATGAAAATCTAATATGAAACCCTGATATGATGCTCTGATATGAAACCCTGATATGAAACAATGATATGAAACTATGATTGATAAAGTTTGAAATTTTAATGCCTTAGATTTGATACAAGATATGATGTAGAATCCCAGTTTGATGATATGATGATGCCCCCTCAGAAATGAAATCATATTGATCATAGGTGAAAGTTTTTGATGAACAATGTTGATAGAAGAGATCCAAGATGATTGCATTTCTGATAATAATGATGTTTGGAAAGATGTCGAACAAATGCCCCAGTGTGCAAAATATACAGATTAGGTTTGACTGGGTCAAAAATCTCATAAAATAGGTTAAAATAGCTTAAATAGGTTGAAAAACTCAAATTTATGATTCATTTTCACTTTTTACTATTGAGATTTTTCTCTGAGCCTCTGACGATTGACAATGATGGTGGTCCCCATTCGAGAGCATAGATTCGAGGGAGCACGCGGATATCAGAGACCTCCTGACTATGGGCCTCCGGTGAGTGGTTTGAATTCCCTTAGTACATTTATTACTTTTGAAATAACATTTAATACATCTTTTTATTGCTTTTTAAGAAAAGTTTAGTAAAATGCCGCGTAGGATAGGTAAAATGTCGCGTAGGGCAGAGAAAAGTTGCGTCCATGCTATGAAAAGTCGCGTATGCCCAATCCTTAGCCATGTAGGAGCTAGGGTAAAATTTTCACCCAAATTGTAATGAGCCGCTGGAAAAACTCTAGTTTTTAAAGGCCGCATATGAGTTTTGAAAAGCCGCGTAAGTGTGTAAAAGACTGCCTAATTGGTTAAGCGTCGCCTCCGAGTGGTAAAGATCCGCTTTTAAATATTAAAAAGCCACAAGGTTTAAAATGCCGCATACACTAAGTTAAGTGCCACCTACCATAAAATTGGAAATTTTATATAGGAAATAGATGAACTCAGATCGATTGATCGACCAGATGACCCAATTAGATTCCAAGCTAGAAAATATACGTCCAGAATGTCACGTAGTGTTTAGGATATTAGAAAATTCATAATGATGAATGTTTGATAGGTCAATTAGATGTGACTAAAAATGATTATGAATTATCCTTGTGTCTCACGATATAGAGGTTAGGAGTAATAAGTTGATACACTCAAGTTAGAGCAAAGATAGATTTAATGTTTTGATTGACGTAGAATAGTTCACCAAGAGAAAAACTAACATGATGCACATTGTTTCAAAATGTAGGAACATTATGGCAAGTTGCGGGTATGAGGTGTAGCATTATGGATTTTTGATTTAGTAGATGAGCTTATGCCTCCTGAGTGGCGTACGATTGAGACATGTGGACTCAGTTTCCTATTAGATCTCCCTCAGTTTCAGTTGAACCGAGGTTTGTTGACGGCTATGGCAAAGCGAAGGCACTCTGACCATAATAAATTTCATTTACCTCTTGGTGAGATGACTATTATGCCAGAGGATGTATATAGATTATTGATGATCCTGACTCATGGAGAGCGAGTGTATTATGATTCAGTATATAATAGTAGTGTATGCAGACGGGTGTTTGGAGATAACACCATTGCAGATGATTGCATTACTTGGGCACAGTTTTCCTCATTTCCCACTTTACCAACATTATTAGGAGCTATGATTGGGGGATTAATTTTACCAGATAAGAGAGGTCATAGTTTCACGGTCGGATGGAGCCATATTTTAGAGGATACGATTGCACATCCACGGAGATTGGATTGGGGTTCTTGTGTTTTGGGTCAGTTATATCATGATCTTCACAAGATTGTGTATCGGCGCAGTGCAACTATTTTCACAGGTGCAGTATTGTTATAGTTATGGACTTGGGAGCATCTGCCTATTACAAGGTTAGTCTCAGCTTGAGTATAGGGTCGTGGTTATCCCTATGCTTTTCTATATGATGGCATGGTTGTCCAGCATCGTCTGGGAAAGGTCAATTTTTGGAGACGTACCATCGATGATATTGATCAGGTACTATGGAGGCCATATCTGCAGTGTGAGAGGTGGCGGGAGGATGACGATGAGTTACCATATATGTTCTCACCTTGATGGATGATAGGAAAATTACCATTGGTCATTGAGATATTTTTTTGTGGGAGAGTACTCTGTTAGTTCGGCCAGATGCAGGATATGCCACAGGGTATGGCACTTTATGCCAGAGTACAGCCTAAGAGATCAATGTGGGGAGCATAGTTTGACTACCAGTCAGCTTGTTTGCAGATAGATCAGCTTGGATATGGTGTTTGAGATATGATGCCACAGGTAGCGGATGCAAGGATGTCAGCAGAGTATCGCGAGTGGTTCTTGCGACATCGGTTCATTCAAATCACTGATCTAGTAGAGCCCATTCCTAATGTTGACAAGCTCTTAGATAATGATGGAGATGATGGTGATGATGGGGATGATGGCGATAGACCATGTAGGCACAGAGTGTAGAGGGTACCTAGGGCACCTCGAGTACAGAGAGCAGCTGGACCTTGGATGAGATGTGGTCATGTGAGAGGCCGAGGCGGCGGATTTAGGCAGCCTAGGCTGAGACAAGCATAGGTATAGGTAGCTCCAGACCAAGTTCCTTTGAGATTTGATGTAGATTGTGCCAAACACAGACATAGACGTGTCTAGGTGGCTAGATAGGTTTTGGGTCAGGGACAGAGACCATAGGTGGATCCACAGGTCAGTATGGCACAGGTGATACCCCAGGTACCCTAAGCACCTCAGGCACCATAGGCTCCTACAACATCATAGGAACCTCCAGTTCCTCCTATTACAGATGATATAGTGCTGGATGTTTAGGGTTTACATGTAGGAATGACTGAATTGACAACTAGATTGGATCAGGTTACAACTATGCTGCAGTAGTTTCTGGCTACTCTGGCTCAGTTACCTACCAGTGTGATCATGAGTCAAGCACCTCCTAGTGCACAGGATAGAGCAGGTGATAGGGATCATGATGGTGTAGTGGGTTCAGGCATAGGTTTAGCCAGAGATGGATCAGGTGCCCCTGCTAGGTCATGAGACAGATTTGGACCCATGATATATAGCATTGATGGTGTATCATATGTATTTTTTATCAGGACTTTGATATATGGACCATTGTTTTGATGTACCTTTGATGTACTGATTTATGTTATAGAAATTGATGATGGACATTTATCTATGATGACCTTTTGATTCCTCCCATGATGATGTTATGAGATTTTATTTTATGCATATCTACATGTTTCTATGATGCATTTATTTTCTATTATGCTATGGATGCAAATGTCTTAGAGTAGGACATAGATAAATGGATGCAAATGATGTTAATGCAACTTATTTCTATATTTTTTTATTATTTAACCATGTATGGATTATGCAATGCAATGAAAGAAATACTTAGTGCTATGATAAATGAAATGCAACTATATTTTTGTTTTTGGATGTATGCAATTTTAACTTATGATATGCAGCTCTAAATGATGATATGGATAAATGAATAATGATTAATGTTTATTTTTCTTGTTTTTCTCTTGACATGAAAATATAATGAATAATGACTAATGATGATGAATGCAAAGGAAAATCTCATGTTGAATGAATTGAAACCATTAAATTGATGAAGTGTTGTCAACTTTTATCCCCCCCTTGAACTTGGAAAATTGCTAGAAAGACAAGCCATTTGAGAACTAAGCTTTGGAGAACACATTTAAGCTAAAAAGAAACATTCAAATAATCTAACATGAAGATGCAACTAAACTAACATGAAAAATGCACTTAATCTAACATGCAAAATGCAATGCAACTAATTGTCCTTGAGGTTTGCGAAAGAAATGCAAACTGAGATATATTTTCATGATAGAGCATTGTGGAATGACGAGTCAATAAAATCCTTACTGGTGCCACTGCGACCATAAGAATCTACGAAACCAAGTACAACCCTCACTAGTTGAATGACCAACTATGGGAGTATGAATACCGGCTTAATTGGATTCAATGTTGCAAGTGGATGTTGGTATTAAGATATGGAAAATCTAAATAACCAAGGTATCCTTTTGCGTAAACAAACAAAGGTTAACCCT
>MU228154.1:7182923-7204724 GCA_018584345.1 Thuja plicata | reverse complement strand
TCCAAGATATGTGAGAAAATAACAAATGCTCCTAAACATGATATGCTAAAATGCTAATGCAAATGCTAAAATTCTCTTAAAAGCTCTCCAATGCTATCAAATGCTCTCAATGTGCCTATAATAAGGAAGCTTTTGCTCTTAAAATTCTTGGATCCCAAACACAAAGGAAATGGCTTGTATTCATAGCATTTTCCCAAGGGTAGGGGTTAGAGTGAGTTAATCAGGATCAAATTTTGGTTAAGTCAAAATATTTGAGGTGTTTTCAAATGGAGGGAAAGTTGATTGGTTGTCTCAAAGATATTAGGAATTAAATAACTCCATCATTTAATTAAATTAGCCATGGAAGGGTGATTGGGTTTGATTTAATCTTTTGATTTGAACTATACAATTGAAAAATCAATTGCATAATTTGATTAATCCCTTTAGGCTTGAATTTAATTATTTGATTTTTTAATTAAATTTGATTTTGTCCATTTGATTTGATCCATTTTTTTTGCAATGAGATGACATTTTGAAGCATTGAGCTGAGATTTATAGTTTGGAATGCTTGAGATACACTTGGTCAATTTTAGGTGTCTACAGTTGTTTTGTCCCTTGTCGGATTGTTTTCAGACACATGCTTGTTATTTTCCTATTTGATTATGTTGAAATTGGTTCTTTCCATAAAACAAACCTATTGAAAAATTAGAACACGATCAAGCTTTTTGCCAGATTATCAAAACAAATGTCCTTTTGCAAAACAATTCATTCTTTCATGAGATATGTCCTAAAAACCTCAAACTATTCATCTAAGATCAAATCTACTTATAGGACATGAATGATTCCAAGAAACATAAGAAGGTGAAAACTTTGTTACCATCCGTGCAAAGAGAAAAAAAAAACACAACCCGAGAGGCTACCAAGTACCAACACATTATCAATTCCATCAAACAAGAAATCCATAAATGAGAACAATTTGAAAAAGTGATTTACAACAACAAGGTTTCTCGTTTCATGGTCAAATATCATCTAAAATCTGCTTTTGTTAGAGTTGAACAATATGACTAGTCAGTTTACCACAACAAATACATGTTCCTCCTCTTCTTAAGCTCACTTAGCTTGCATCTTAGGACCTCACTTAGTATGTCATCTTTAGGAACACATCACACACTCATCCTAGCATGATCTTGCATTAATCAAATCAATCCTAATCAACCTAGCATCATCCTAATCATCATCCAAATCATCCTTGATCACACCCCTCACTTGGTATTGCATACCCTTTTGAGTTGCTAAAACCTACATCTTAATCAAACCCCATCCTTGAATGTCCTTAAACTAAGCATTGTTTTAGGATAATCCATTTGTCTTTTTGCAACCTCATCACTTTGATCAAAAGGTTGGTTCGCATTAGCAAAGAATCTCATCCGCCGAAGACCACAAGTCTGTCTTAGGCAGATAATCACATCCACTTGATCCTACACTAGGGAAAGAAACCTTTGATCCTTGCATACATCAAGTCATCCTTAATCCATAGAAGCACATCCATCATCTTAAGAACATCATAATCCTAGTATCATCATCCTTAGTTTCCTAGGTGCATCCTTGCATACATCTTGCATTTCATATTCCTTTAGGATAATCATTTCATGCCACCTATCACATGAGCCACTAAGAAGAGGAAGAACATGGATCCTAATATTTTTTCTAGCTCATCTAATCCTACGACTGACAATACCAACACTATGGTCACTTATGCACCTCAGCCCAATGACCAAATCAAACATATCTAGGTAGACACTAATGAAACTCCTGCTCTAAGTATCGCGGAAACATTTATCAACATCCAGTGCTTGTCCACATGGTAAACGCCATGAGTGGATGAAACAACAACCAGGTATTCTTGGACATCCAACAACAAGGACTTCAACTTCCACCTTGGATTATACCCACACTTGTCACATGACCTATGGCACCTCCAGGGGAACGTCCTTATCCCACTAGAAATGAAGTTTTTGATCCACTTCAACAAGCCCTACAAGTGGGAACTCTTCTTGCACAAGTAGTTCACCCCACCATTCCACCTTCCATCATACACACAACACCCACACCTACCTTAGGAGCCCCGCCTCCTGATTCCACATCAACAGCACAAAAAATACCCCCTATCACTAAGAAAGTACCTCCACAAGCCATAGTCACTCCTCCTTCACAAGCAATCCCAACATTTGTCGCAAACTTTCCACCACCACCAATTAGCACAAAGCAAACCACCACTCCACCGATTCCCACGCAACCCATTCAAAGTGCTACAACCAGCTCACAACATCAAAGAATCCAAGTCTCCATGCCTATTCCACCTTTCTTCACCATAGGCATGCCACCTACCAACGCCTATAACCAACCCTTATTTCTGCAAGGGTCCACTTTTCCCGCTCCACTAGCAACACAATCACAATGAATGCCAACAGTTCCACCTCAAACATTGTTCAACCCAAATCCCCCCATCCTGCAACCATCCATGAATCCCTTCATCATACCCCAAATTCCCATCCAACCTATCCAACAGCAGCAACAATAATGTATCCAACAACAACCTATCCAACAGCAACAACAACAACCTGTTTGGCATCAATAATCCATCCAACAACCATCACAGCAACAACAATTGCAACAACAAATCACCAACCCATTCACATCCCAAGCGCAACAACACCCAATTAACCCCTTTGCAGCTACACAACCCATTATCCAAACTACATAGCAGCTGCAACCACAAAAATAGGGGGCAGATCCCTTCATGGTGCAACCACTGCAACAGTTTTCTAATCCTTTTAAACAACCCGTGCAACAACAACAAACTCATTCCACCAACTACATAGCCATGCCATCTTTTGTTGCATCACAAACAATTCCCCCTCCACAACAATTTCTCACTGGGGGCATTCCATCGAAAAACACTTATGCAGGTGTGCAATAGGTTCATCCCACTTATCTGATGCCACAACAAATACAAGCATATTTTCAGCAATTGCAACAATCTTATCAAGCACAAACACCTCCTCCACTGCAGTATTCCACTCAACCCCAGCTTCCACTACAGCAACCCATATACGTTGACCAACAACCACCCTACAAAACACCACAATATCCCCCACAGAATCCTCCATACTCGCCATTCGATCCATATCAGGCACAAGGAAATCATGCAATCACGATCAACAATCCTCCCCCACCAATCAATCCTGAATGGGAGGAAATGAAGAATTCTCTCAAGGAGTTAAAAGCTGGGACAGAGGATAAAACATTTTAGTTTGAAGAGGTATGTCCTTATCCATTTGACCAATTTATCACTGCTATACCCTTCCCCAAGCACTTTGAGACCCCAAAATTTGATAAATATCAGGGGAAGGGTGATCCTGTGAGTCACATGAAATAATTCTACATGGCCTGTCAAGAAGTGGCCTATAGCGATAAATTCCTCATGAGACTATTTCCCAAAAGCTTGGGAGGCACCGCTCTATGGTTCTACAAAATCCCTTATGGCATAGTCTCTACTTTCGCAAAATTATCTCAAAAGTTTGTGGCCCAATACGCACATAATGTCAAAAATGAACTCTCACTCCTTGACCTATACAATTCCAAACAAAAGGGAGGAGAAAGCCTGGCCGATTATCTTCAGCACTGGCAAGGGCTTACCACAAGGTTGTCTTACCAACCCCCAGAGAAACATCTTATTAAAATCTTCATTAGCAACCTTCATCCTAAGCTTGCCTATCACATGCGCATGAACTGTATACAAACTTATCACGACATCAGAATCAAGGGTATGGACCTTGAATGAGGCCTCGTAGAATAAGGTACCATTAAGCACTACAAAGAATCCCAGCCTAATAAACATAACAATGATCGATCATGATACTGGAACACGAACAAAAACACGGTAAAAGATGGAGCCACAGCTGGCACCAAACACATTCAAGTTGTGGTAACTATTCCTAATGTGCCTACCTAGACTTATTAGCAAGCACCACCAATGTACCCTCAACCTCCTCCCATGTATCAACAACCCACTCTCACCTATCCTCAACCAATATATCAGAAAAACATGCACCCTCAAGGTGCGCCTATCTATCCTCCTCCAGGGACATCATATCAACACAACTACCAAGGTCCTATGAATCAAACAAATGCTATATCAGTCCCACACAGACAACAAATACCTTATGTTTTGAATACACCACAATGCACATTTACCCCTTTGGGTGAACCTATAGACATCATCTTCCACAAGCTGGTCCAAGCTAACCAAGTCATGTAGCCTAAAACATAGCCATTTGATGATTCAACTCCTAAGCCAACTTGGTATAAAGACAATGAGTACTGTGAATACCATCATGTTAAGGGACACAACACTCTCAAATGCATGAAGCTGAAACACTATATCTAGGATCTCATTGACCACAAGGAGATTAAAGTGGACTCTCCTGCCCAATCATCGCCAAACATAGGCCTTAGGATTTATCAAAATGCATTCCCTAAACATACTTCCGGTATAGGCCCAGGCAATCCTACTCAGTCCTCTGATCAGGGAAAGGGTAAACAAGAAGAAAATGCTAATAGAAAAGATTATACCAATGCATATATCAACTACGATAATCTCATCGGCTACATATCCCAAGTCCACTCCTCTGTCAATGTCATCCATGTCAAGGGTGTCGATAACCAATGCTCCATCACCACTCATAGAGGTAGGATAATAGTCGCAAGTGTTGGTCCTGCCCCATCTGCTAGGACCCAATACAACATTTTGGAACACCTAGGGAATACTCCAGCCCAAATTTCCATCCTGGATCTTCTCCGCACATCACCCACTTATCAAGAGATCCTTAATAAATATTTGCAAGAATCATGTGTTCCCAGCGACATCAACCTTACTGAATTCAAAAACCTTGTCAGACACTTGTTTGCATCTTGTGGGGTCTCCTTTAGACCAACAGACGTACCCTCTGAAGAAACCGATCATAATCTCCCACTCTATATCACTGTCATGGTTAAATATTTTTCCATCAAATGGGTCATGATAGATAATGGATCGGCCCTAAATTTATGTACTCTAAAATTCATAAAATAGTTGGGTTGCACTAAGGCTGATATAGAAAATGATGTCATCACAATAAAAGCATATGACAATCTGGAGCGTACTTCTAAAGGCACAATATCATTGCCCATTCAAGTGGGCCCAGTTATCCAAGATACATTATGTCATGTTGTTGATGTTGATCTTCCCTTCAACATTCTCCTTGGACACCCATGGATTCATTCTATGCAAGCCATCCCATCCACCTACCATCAGTGCATCAAATTCCCATATAAAGGCACTGAGATCACCATCCACACACATCCAAAGCCCTTCGCATACTGCAATGCATTGGAGACATCCTTTCCACATTCCAATCACTATCATGGGATTGATAGTGGCCTCTCTGTCGCCAGCTCATCTCGAATCTATTCAGACCCAGAAACAATCCTCTCCTCCACCTTGTCCATGGTCAAGATCAACAACAAGGGTTTTGTTGAGTACACTTTATCTGATGCCTTCGTAGTTGGAGCACTGGCAATTGATCCTCATACTCAAGGCTGATAGCCTAATCTAAGAAAAACATAATTAGAGACAACCAAGGCACTACAATTTGGTTCTACCACTTTTATATCAAAAGGTACTTTGACTGGCCAGGAAATGGCACCAAACATCAACCAATGGCTATATAAAGATCCACCACCCAAGGACACAAATCACCTCAATTACTTCAAAGATAAGTACCCCACAATGCACAAATTGGTGACAGAAAAATGGAACTACCAAGGAGGTGGCCTTGGCTATGAAGAGCAAGGAATGAAAGATCCTACTGTACCCACCCAACTAGAAAAGCACCTGGGCTCTGGTATGGGCTCTTACATAAATGGGGGTACCAACGAGTTCATCAACTATTCCTCTTGTTGATCCCTGGGCGAAATCACTGACATCAAAGATATCCCAGAAGAGAAAGTTGTGAGAGCTTATGACGATGTTTTCGACAATGAAACCTTCCTAGGCAATGCTGTCCTACAACAACTTTCCATCCTCTTCATTGACCTCCCCCTTCGCTATCCCGAACTCATAGACTAGGACCAACCAAGTGTCGTACATGTTGACAAGTTCCAAAGTGAGGACGTGCTCCAAAGATTTATGGGAGCAATTGAGCAAAGCAATGACTGGGGGCAAGACTCAACATATGTCTACAAGCTAGACCCAAAGGCATACTTTGGTGAAGAGGAGAACTTTAGCCGCAAAAATGACACAAAAAATAAAAATAAAAAAGAGAAAATTTGATCTTCTAGTGAAAACCCCTCTGGGGCGCTATCTGATCATAAAAAAAGTAAAAACAAAGGGCATATCCCCTGGTGAAAACCTCTCTGAGGTGCCAGAGGATGAAGATTCTCCTCTTCCTCTTATCTGAGATTACAGACCTGAACAATCATCAATACTCATTGAAGAAGAAAAACCTGTTAACCTAGGTACCAAAGAAAATCCCACCATCACATACATAGAAGCGTCTCTATCTGAAGCAGAAGAAAGTGATCTTATCACTTTATTAAAGGAGTCCATCAACAAGTTCGCATGGTCTTACTCCCACATGCCAAGATTAGACCCCAACTTGTTGGTTCACCATCTAGTAATGGACCCAAACATCAAACCTATCAAGCAAAAGCTCAGAAAGATGCACCCTAAAGTGGCACTACTTGTCAAATTGGAGCTAGAAAAATTACTCGAAGCCAAGATAATCCACCCCATTGACTATTCTGACTAGATCTCTAATATGGTGCCCATCTCTAAGCCTGATAAATCAGTCAGGATATGTAAATATTTTAGAGATCTCAATAAGGCATGTCCCAAGGATGATTTCCCCTTGCCAAACATAGACATGATTATGGATCTCATAGTAGGACATGAGATGTTGTCACTCATGGATGGCTTTTCCGGATATAATCAGATCTACATCGCAAAAGAAGATCAGCATAAGACAACATTCACAACCCCTTGGGGCACCTTCTGCTATAACATAATGTCTTTTGGCTTAAAGAATGCTAGGGAAACTTATCAAAGAGCCATGACTGTCATTTTTCATGACATGATTCACAAGATCCTTGAACACTATGTGGATGATATCTTGGAAAAATCAATAAAAAGGGAAGATCACCTAAATGTTTTGGAATGCATCTTTGATAGAATTGGACACTACTACTTAATGCTCAACCCTAAGAAATGTGTCTTTGGATTCACTTCAAGCAAACTCCTAGGGTTTATTGTATCCAGATGACGCATTGAAATTGATCCAAAGAAAGTACAAGCTATCATAGAGATGCCTCCACCAAAAACACTCTAAAAACTACGCAGCCTCCAAGGAAAGCTACAATTTGTGTGTCATTTCATCTCTCAACTAGCAGACAAGTTCCAACCATTCACCCATCTCCTATGCAAAGACAACACATTTAAGTGGGATCCTCAATGTCAGAAAAGTTTTGACAAAATCAAAGAATACTTGGCTAATCCACCCATCTTGGTACCACCTGTACCTGGCCGACCACACATCCTATACATTTCTGCTACTACCACGGCATTGGGGGTGCTCCTCGCTCAATTGAATGATGAAGGTAAAGAAAGAGCTATTTATTATATCAGTCAAACCTTAGTAGGTTATGAGCTAAATTATTCTCCTATGGAATAAGCATGTCTAGCAATGGTCTTTGCCACTCAAAAAATTTGGCACTACATGCTTAGTCACACAACCAAGCTCATTTCAAAGGTGGGTCCTCTCAAGTACCTACTTTCCAGGACTACACTTACAGGTCGAATGGCAAAATGGGTTATGTTGCTAAGTGAATTTGATATTTAGTATGTCGACAGAAAATCCATTAAAGGGCAAGTCATTGCCGATTAGCTAGCCAAAGAACCATTGGTAGATGCATATCCTTTGGTCACAAAATTTCTAGATGAGCATTTGTAAATGATAGAAGAACAACCAACATGGAAACTCTACTTTGATGGGTCCTACACAACTCATGGCGCAGGGGCAGGAATACTTTTTGTCACACCTCAAGGTGACTACATCCCCATGTCATTCAAATTGGGATTTCCTTGCACAAACAACATTGCAGAATATGAAGCACTAATTGTAGGACTCCGCATGGCCATAGAATGGAACAACACAGATACCCAGGTCTTTGGCGACTCCCAACTCATCATCAAACAAGTCCTAGATGAGTATCAAACCAAAGATGAAAAATTGATGCCATATAGGCAGATGGTTGACAAGCTAAAAGAACACTTCCTCCACTTACAGATAACATAGGTACCACATCTACAGAACAAAGCTACTGATGCAATGGCCACAATTGGCTCCCTCCTCAAGATTCCTCACAAGTCTATGCAATACAAATTCTTAGTTGAGCAACTACATGCTCCCGCTTATGAGAACGGTGAATCAAATCATGTATGTGTCTTGGTTGGTCCCCAGTCCCCGTGGTACCATGATATCCAATCTTACCTACAAAATGGTATCATATATCCCCATCTTACTGCAAACCAATGCCAAAACTTTATCCACAGAGCATCCCATTACACCCTCATAGCCAATACCCTTTATCATCAAGGTTATCACAACGTGCTCTCTAGATGTCTAGATGAAAATGAAGCCACCCAGGCTTTACAAGAGGTACATGCTGGAATCTGCGGTGCCCACACGAGTGGCATGGTCCTAGCCAACCAAATTCTACGTACAGGGTACTATTGGCCTACAATGGAACATGATGCTTGTGAGTTCGTCAAAAAGTGCCTACCTTGTCAATAGCATGCTAATTTGATCCATGCTCCTGCTCAGGACCTCAGACCTATTGTGCCTCCTTGGCCCTTTTCTTGTTGGGGTTTTGACCTTGTCCATAAGATTACTCCCCTCTTCTAAAGGCCACAAGTACATAATCACAGCTACGGGGTACTTTACAAAGTGGGTCAAAGCAATTCCGCTCACACTCACTACTGGTGTCTAGATAACCAAATTCATCCTCTATCACATCGTTTGCCACTTCGGCATACCCTCCACCATCTTCATAGATCATGGTACACCATTTGAAAATCAACACGTCAATGATCTCTGTGCTTGCCTCCATATCCATCACCATTTCTCCAGTCCATATTTCCTGCAAGGTAACGGCCAAGCTGAGGCAACTAATAAAACCATCCTCAAAATCCTCAAGAAAGTTGTCAATGATACTGGTCGTGACTAGCATCTCCAGATCAATCCTGCCCTCTGGGCATATCGCACTTCCTACCATACTCCTACTGGCACTACTCCCTACTCCCTAGTCTATGGTGCTAAAGAAGTCTTACCAATTGAGGTTGAACTACCATCCCTCCGAGTATCATTAAGAGGCATGTTTGATGATGAAGATTACCGAGTGGCATGACTCACACAGCTTGATCTACTAGATGAAAAGTGCCAGCAAGCCTATGATCACTTGATCATTTATCATAATAGACTCAAGCAGAAATATGACAAGAGGGTCCACTCATGACAGTTCTAGGTAGGGGACCTTATGCTAAAAGAAAATCAGAAAGTGGGTACTGATCGAGAAAAGAAAGGCAAGTTTGAAGTCACCTGGCAAGGCCCATATGTTGTCACTACATGCTTCGGTTCTGGGGCATATCAACTCTCCACACCTGAAGGAGAACCATTGAATGATCCTATCAACATCATTCATCTTAGGCACTTCTATGCCTGATGACTGGTTGTTCATTCTAGTTATCTGAGAAAATCCATAAAAAGCATAAAAAGTCCTAAAAAAAAGCACAAAAACAATGAAAAATAGTCTTGAAAAAATCTCTAAACAGAAGAAAAATGAAGATGAAAAAATGGTTGTCCAAGTGAAAACCTGGTAAACAGGCACTTGGGAAATATAAAAATAAAATAAAATAAAAAGAAATCAAAAAGATCTAAAGAAATAAAAAAGAAAAACAAAGAGAAAAACTTTCGTCCAATGGTGAAAACTTGGCAATCAAGCGCCTTGGACAAGTATGGGTGATGAAAACCTAGAAATAGGCATCACACATAATGGACCATTCCATTATCTATAAAAATCTCATTTCCTTCCATCCCCAGCACCGTCTCCACATTCCCTATATTCCCTGGGTGTTCACATATCATACGCACTAGTCCACAATGATCTCCCTATCTCGTATCCTGAGCTTTTGTACACATAATCTTGTATATTATTGTCCATATGTTGTATTACTCCAAGATCCCGAGCATTAGTCCTGTACATTTCTCATGTCTTGAGTTGCTCCTTGTAAGATCCTACATTGGTTCTATAGTTTGCTTGTAGTGCACCTTTGATCAATCAACTTGGTAAGTCCCATCTTTTTGGAAATGAGTCTTGAGGATGTATCCTTCCTCTCGTCAACTTAAATCTATATCATCGTCATCTTTTGGGTTCTTGCACGATGTATCTTTCCTTGTGAACTAATCAATCAACACACACAACCATCATGCGCATCAAGATAGGTAACATGATCCAATCAACTCTCAGAAACAACCTTTGTACGTAATCACTGTAACTAATCACTTGTAATTAATTCACTTAGTTTGATCCTTGTACATTCATGGTGCATTCCATCTTCCCACCATTGTGCTAACATCCTGAGTCATCATCCTACTGACATTATGTGCCCGATCCTCCATAGTCCACCCATCTGGTTTCTCAGTTGATTGTGACACACACAAAAAACAAAAATATATAAGTGAGTCCCATTGCATCCATTTCATCCATTACCTCTCGTATCATCATTGCATCTATTCATTAGACTCATTACATTCATCCTTTAGATTGCATTAGATCCATCATTCAGGTCACATTGTTCATTAGTAAATTGCATTAATCATCATGTCAATAGTTCATATCATTTTAGGACTTTGCATTATTAACCCATTATTCATCTTGCATTTCTCATTCATTTTAGATTCATTTTAGCTTGCATTGTTATTTCATTTTTAGGGTCATTTTATCATCTTGCATTGTTAGATTCATTCATCATCTTGCATTTTTAAATTCATTTTAGATTCATTTTATCATCTTGCATTGTTAATACATTTTAGATTCATTTTAGTCTTGCATTGTTAAAACCATTTACATCTTTCATAGTTAAGTCATTTTAATCTTTAGATTCATTTAGATTTCATTTTAATTCATCTTGCATTGCTCATCCATTTTAGGTTTAGTATCTTTCATTATTAATTCATCTTGCATAGTTCATCCATTTGGGTTCATCTAACATTATTACAACATTTAGATTCATGTACCATTTGCATAATTAATTCATTCCTATTCATGCATCTGGCATTCCTATAAATATTCATGAAACATCAGCATATATATTGCATACATCATAAAAACACATCACATCCTGCATCCACACATGTTAGTACATCATATATATATAAGCATCATCCATCCTGCATAAGTCATACATCATATATACATAATCAAGTCATCAATATACATCACATCCTGCAAGCATCAAATGTCAGTAATCATATAGTATGCGTCAACACATCATATAGATCATACATCATAAGCATCAATAGAAGTCGTCATCATCATATATATATATATATATATATATATATATATATATATATCAATGTCTGTCAATAAAATACATCACGTGCACCTTAGTGCCAATATACATGTATAATCTCAAAAATACAAAACTATGTGTCATCTGATCCTCTAAGGAATCATACTGGTGGCTGTGATAGCCCACCTCCCTACCCTGGTGGTGGATGTGATGGCATCCCCACTAATCCTTTTGACGCTGATGTCCGCATTGTGCTCTGAGAACGTGACCTCTCTGAGTAGTCTCGTCTCTGTCCCTTGGGAACTAGCTGATGATAAAGTGCTTTTTAGTGGGATGCCTCCCTACTAGCCCTGTTTACATCTTTGTGAGCTATGAATGCCTCTGCCACCACCTTTCCTACCCCACCTACTACCACTACCTATTAGGTGATGTCACCCTCAACCCTATATACCTCTACCTATCGCAGTGCTGCATCCCTCTCTGAGGTCAATGCAGAAATCTTCTCCATAGCCTGCTCCATCTGTAGGGTCAGCGTATCTAGCTAGCCCGTAAGTGTGTCTATCTCAGCACGTAGGCCCCTGACATCCTGTGTTAGGTCTACCATAGAAAAATCTCTTGAGTCCACCCTGCCCTGAAGAGTGTCAAGTGCACCCTCTGCCCTATCTGCCCGTGTTGTCTCTGCAGTCAGTAATCCCTATATCCAAACAATCTCTGCATGTTGGCTTGCATCAGACACCACTGCCATGTCCAATAAACCTTGCAGTCTGGTGTACTCCTTCTAAAGGTTGTCTCACTCTGCGATGACAATATCATGAGTCTCATGTGCCACATACCCTGTGGGTGGCCCCTGTACCTGTGGTGGCACTAGTGGTGCCTGCGCCTGTACCTATGCCTACACCTGTGGCTGCACCTATGGTGGCACTGGTGGTGCCTATGCCTGATCCTGTCCCTATGCTGGTGGGGGCCCCTGTGGTCCCTGATCCTGTACCTATGCCTCAATCTGAGGTCTCACTCATCTCTGCGGCCTCCTCCTCTGACCTACTATTGAGGTCTCTGGGGTATCCCCGATCTCTATGTCATCATCCATGTCCAGATCCCCTATCAGTTTCTCATGTGCAGCCACCTGAGCCAGGTCAGTCAGTCTCACTGGTGTGTGTGCAGCCCACCATGCTGCGTACTCTGGGGTCATCCCCGGATCTATAATGTCTAGTCGCACCACAAAATCTAGCCATACCATATCCCTCCAAGATGCCCTCACTGTGAGAGCATCTGTATACCTGCCCCATGTCCCTACCTCCCTGGTGACATGAGGATGTAAGGCATCCTCTACCACCACTCCCTGCTGCTGCAGCCTAAACTGTCGCATGACCCTGGACGGTCTGTATCTCTCTATCTGGTGGATAGTTCTCCCCAGTAGAAAGTAATCAGTCTAAATGTATGAGAGATATAAAAAAGTCCTCAAATCCATCCTCCACTCCTGTTGCCTAGTCCATCGCTCCCCATGGCTTGCACAACCTGTACGGGGTCCAGTAGAAAACCTATACCTAGTCTAGAAGTCGTCACTAGTATCCAGTCTGGTTGATGGAGGTATATCTTAGAGGGAGCATATATTTGCAGGCATAGGGATCCCTAGGATGACATGACTCCCTAACCCTCATTAGTTGGAATACTGCAATGTGCTCCCACGCCAACACTAACATCAGTGTCACCCTAGTCCCCATGTTGCATGCCTCACGGTACGCAGCCATGTGTAAATTATGGTATAGTTGTCCTAGGACAACATACCCCCAGCAATAAGAGGTTTCCTCCTCCAACATCTAATCTAACGCCCATGACCATCCCATACCAAAACCATGTCCTTCTAGGTTCACTAACATCTGCCCCCTGATCAGTCCCATAATATACAAGGCTATTCGCCTTAGTCTCCTATCCACTGTTGGCTGCCAAGGCATCCAGGTGTGATACATTAGGATCTGCCTCATCGATCGCCTGAATGTGATCTCCATATAATGGTCACTATCCTTCAACCTGTATTGAGGAATCACCCCTCGGATGGGTATCCGTAGAATCCACAGACGTCCTCTAGAGTAATGGTCGCCTCTCTAGTAGGCAAATGAAAAGTGGTGGTGTGGCTATGCCACCACTCGATTAGGGTGGTCATCATCCCATTATGTGCCCATAGCCTAGGCCAATGGAACACATAGTCTAACCCAACCACCGCTAATAGTCCCTAGTCATCCTCCGTCAGCTAAGACTCCAACTCCATGGTAGGAGGCCAATTCTCTCATGATCCCAATGGTGGGAACTACTCTTGCAAGAATTTTAAAATCCACCATGTCAGTCACCTGTTCTTCTATTCCTAGTCTAACCCTTCCCAAAGTAGGGCATCTTGTCCCTAGGTCTTATGTCGACCCATCCCTGGCCCCCACCGGGTCTCCCCTTTTCCATCCCTTTTGGCATTTGCCCTTTTAGGCGTAGAACTCGGTTCAGCCGAAAATGTCAGTTCATACACCGGCGTCTCCGATGTGCTTTCCCGCAGATCGGCATCTTCGAAGACACAGGTCTGGGTCTGGCATCTTTGAAGATGTCGGTCCATCATTGTTGACTTTGGAGACGTCGATCTGAGGATCAGCATCTGTGAAGATGTTGATCCGGGGATCGGCATCCTCGCAGACGTCGGTTCAAGAATCGGCATCTCTGGTCCGCAATTTATTTTTCCCCCATTAACGCTCTAACTACCCCCCCAAAGCATTAAATAACATTAACAGTAATAAATGTGAGGTCTCGGATAGCCCACTCACCACTACCAGTCGCTCGGCGGGCCTCCCGTGTGTATGAATGCACTCTCCAAGCTACCTCTTCATCCTCTTGTCAGCCATCGTTTCACTTCAGAGCTCAAATTTTACTATTCACTATTCACAAATGACCTCCTTTAACCCCCCCCCCCCAAGCCCCTCTTATAGCCCCCGTNCCCCCCCCCCCCCAAGCCCCTCTTATAGCCCCCGTTTTCCCTGAATTTTTTTTCCCCACCCCCATGTATATTTTTGTATATATCATCCTGTTGTAAAGCTGCAATACGCATAAAATCTCAAAAAAACATTTAAAAATCATGAAAATAAAAAAAAAATCAGAAAATTCCAAAAATTCAAAAAACATCAAATATTCTCAAAAATCATGCAATAAACACTTTGTTCTTTCCGCATTGTTCCAGATCTCAATTTTCAGCCACGTTTCAACTCATGCGACTGCAACACTATTTTTCACCAAATCAATTTTGTGACCGAATGTCCTTGCTCTCCATCCTCTTCACAGCTTTTGCCAGTGAATATCTTTCCATCAAATCTAATCTAATCCTTTCCTGTCAGGATGCATCCTTCCAGTGTCAGTGTATCAAATCCTTCATCACATCAATCCTGTTCATGGCAAGAACTTTGGACCAAATGACTGCTTGAACATGAGGCCTTCTTTATTGATTTTATCTTTTTGTGTCAGTTCAAACCTACTCACCACTACCTCGATCTACTATATCTTGTTGTGTTGTGACTAGTTGCTACTGATACATGTGTCTTTCACAGTGTGCTTTTGTTTGAGCATCTAGTCCACACAAAGGAATCTTGTCATCTGTGTTTTCTAACACCTGATGCATACCTCCTATTGTAATATCAAAATCAGATGTGCTCTCCATATTTTTCACACAAATGGATCCCCAATGCTCATTAGCTGCATTTCATCTCATTTGCATTTGCATTCTTAGCTGCATTCTTAATTGCATTTCAGAAGGCTTTTATTTATTCCCTCCTTCCTTTCCTCTCTCCCGCTATGTCCTTTTTTGAGAAAATTCAACAACGCCATCTTCGTTGTGTTCTTTTCTCGAGGGAGCACAACCCTATACCGTCGTTACTTCAGCACGACTCCTAGAAACCCTCTTCCTCTGGGGCAACTCATTTTCTTGTCTTTGACAAAATGTCACTTGCGACGCCATGTCAAAGAGGGGCAAAATGACATCCAAAAATATTAATATTATTATTAATATTATTTTCCCTATTATTCCTCTAACTATTTAATTCAATTAATTAAATAGTTTCATTCGGTAATAGTTTAAATACTATTCTAATGTATTTTATTTAAATACATTTGTCTCACAAAATCCCCTTTTAATAAATTTATATTTACTAAATCCTCCATATCCCTAATTCTTCTAAAGCATGATTTATTCAAATTCAATTTGGATTATAATCTAAACCCTAGTTAGGAACCTATTAATCCTACCCTAAAGCCTACCCTATTCCTACCCTGCTCCCATCACCTCATTTCCTAGGTATGCTTCCAAACCTAACTATCCTTTAACCATGCTCAATGGGTGATTCCTAACCTTTTTAAGGCTAATGGAATGCTCACCCACAGGGGGAAACTCTCTCCAAAATGGGCACCCACTCCTCTTTAATTCCTTCTTACAATTTTGTCTCCCCTTTTGAAATATTGAGCTACTCAATATTAATGCCAATTTTGACTCAAAATTGGCCATCTTTTCAAATCTATGTGTCTCCTATGTGGCTCTTATGTGGATGCCACATAGGTTCCACTTCATCCAAGCCTCTTCCTCTCTCCAAGAACTCTATAAATAGAGGCCTTCTCCTCTCATATTTTCATCTCTCAATTTGCATTGTTATCATGCTAGAATTGCTTTAGAATTTTATAGTTATTTTCATGCTAATGTTCTTAGTTTCTAGTTTTCATGCTTTCCATGCTTAAGTCACTTAGAAATAACATGCTAGGTTCTAAATTGGTGAATAAATCATAGTTTACTTGCATATACATATCATTTTCATAGTTTAGAATATCATCCTTTTGAAGGATTTGAGGCCAGTTCCTTATACTAGTTCTTGAATTCCTTCATTATTGGCAATCTTGCATTTGCATTGGGATCCATTGCACTTTGTGTTTTTGAGAGAGCACACCCACATCCATCTAAAAGAGAAAATCAAAATGAGTAGAATAGGGTGCATTGTTTACTTATTTTCAAGCTCTATCTGATGTTATGTTGAGTTCTATGTTGCTTGCTTGCTCCTTCATGATTTTTAATTGATTTATGTGCTAACCCACTAACATTTGCATGTTTGAGCTTGCTCCCAATAGGTTGAAGGATTCCTCATACTACACTATCTATAGGACATGACCAATTCCAAGAAGCATAAGAAGTTAAAAACTCCGTTACCACCCGTGCAAAGAGAACATAAAAACACAACCTGAGAGGCTACCAAGTACCAACACGTCATTGATTCCATCAAACAAGAGATTCATAAATAGGAAGAATTCAATAAAGTGATCTACAACAACAAGGTTTCTTGTTTCATGGGAAAATATTGTCTAAACTCTACTTTTGTTGGATTTGAGCAATATGACTAGCTGGTTTACCATGGAAAATGAAAGTTCCTCCTCTTCTTAAGCTCACTTAGCTTGCATTTTTAGGACCTCCCTTAGGTTGTCATCTTTAGAAACACATCACACACTCATCCTAACATAATCTTGCATAATCTAAATCAATCATAATCAGCCTAGCATCATCCTAATCATCATCCAAAGCATTCTTGATCACATCCTTCACTCGGTATTGCATCCGCTTTTGAGTTGCTTAAAAACCTACATCTTAATCAAACTCCCATCCTTAAGTGTCCTTTACTAAGCATTGTTTAGGATAATCCCCTTTGTCTTTGCAACCTCATCACCTTGATCAAAAGGTCAGTTCGCATTGACAGAGAATCTTGTCTGTCGAAGACCACAAGTCTGTCTTAGGTAGACAATCACATCCAATTGATCTTACACTAGGGAAAGCAACCCTTAATCCTTGCATACATCAAGTTATCCTTAATCCGTAGGAGCATATTCATCATACTAAACACATCTTAGTTCTAGCATCATCATCCTTAGCTTCCTAGGCACATCCTTGCATTACATCTTGCATCTCATATCCCCTTAGGGTAGTCATTTCATGCCACCTATCACACGAGCCACTAAGAAGAGGAAGAACATGGACCCCAATCTCGCCGCTAGTTCATCTAATCCTATGACTCACAACACTAATGCCATGGTTACTTATGCACCTCAGCCTAATGATAAAATTGAACACATATGGGTAGATACTAATGAGACGCCTACCATGAGTATCATAGAAACATTTATCAATCATCCAGGACATATCCACATGGTGAACACCATGAGTGGATGTAACAACAATCAAGTACTTTTGGACATTCAGCAACAAGGACTTCAACTCCCACCTTGGATTATACCCACCCTTGTCACATGACCTATGGCACTTCCAGGGGAATTTCCTCATCCCACTAGAAATGAATTTTTTGATCCACTCCAACGATCCCTACAGGTGGGAAATCTTAAATCACATGTAGTCCAACCTTCCATCCCACCTTCCATCATGCACATGACACCTTCCTCCACCTCAGGAGCCACACCTGTTGATCCAACATCAGAAACACAAGCCATAACCCCCATTGCTACGCAAGCATCTCCTTAATTCACAACCGCTCCACTTTTGCAAACATTCCCAACATTTGTGGCACAATTTCCACCACCACCAGTTATCACGCAGCAAACCACCATTCCACCCATCCCTACTCAGCCCATTCAAAGTGCAACAACCAGTTTGCAGTATAAAAGCACCCAAGTCTCCATTCCTATTCCACCTTTCTTCACCATAGGCATGCCACCTACCAATGCCTATAACCAACCCTTATTTCCACAAAAGTCCACTTTCCCCTCCCCACTAATAGTGCAACCACAACGTGTGCCATCAGTTTTTTCGTAAATGCAAACCAATCCAAATCCTCCCATGCAACAACCATCTACCAATCCCTTTGTCATACCCCAATTACCCATCCAACAGCAACAACCTATCCAATAGTAGCAGCAACCTATCCAACAATAGCAACAACCTATCAAACAGAAACAACAACCTATCCAATAGTAGCAACAACCTATCCAGCAACAGCAACCTATCCAGCAACAACAACAACCAATCTAGCAATAGCAGCAAACAATCCAACAACAACAACAACCAATCCATCAGCAACAACAATCCATCTAGCAATCATCCCAACAACAAAAACCACAATAGCAAATTACCAACCCATTCACATCCCAAGCACAACATCAACAAATCAACCCCTTCGCAACCGTGCAATCCACCCTCCAAGTTTCTCAATATTCGCAACCACAAACGCATGGGGAAAATCCCTTAATGGCACAACCACTGCAACAGTTTGTTAATCCTTTCATCCAACCTGTGCAGCAATAGAAAATTCACTTCGCCAACTACCTATCCATGCCATCTTCCACTGCATCACAAACCATTCCACCTCCACAACAATTTAGTGTCCCTAATAACACCAATTACCTTGCTACAGCCACTCGGGGCATTCCACCACAGAACACTTATCCTCCATACCATGCAAGCGTGCAACAGGCTCAACCTAGTTATCCAATGCCGCAGCAAATACAAGTATACTTTCAGCAGTTGCAACAACCTTATCAAGCAAGGCCACCTCCTCCATAACAATATTCCCCTCAGACGCAGCTTCCACCACAACAACCCATATACGTTGACCAACAACTATCATATCAAACACCACAATATCCCCCATAGAATCCTCCATATTCGCCATTTGACCCATATTAGGTTCAAGGAACCCATGCAATCATAGTTAATAATCCTCCCCCACAAATCAACCATGAATGGGAGGAAATGAAAAATGCTCTCAAGGAGCTAAAAGCAGGGACATAGGCTAAAACATTCAAGTTTGAAGAGGTGTGTCCTTATCTGTTTGATCGATCTATCACTGCCATACCCTTCACCAAGCACCTTGAGACACCCAAATTTGATAAATATCAGGGGAAGGGAGATCCTATGAGTCACGTGAAAGAGTTCTACATGGCTTTCCAAGAAGTGGCCTATAGTAATAATTTCCTCATGAGACTATTTCCCAAGAGAATAGGAGGAATTTCTCTCGACTGGTTCTACAAAATCCCCTACGACATAGTCTCTACTTTTGCTAAACAATGTGAAAATTTTGTGGCCCAATACGCACATAATGTCAAAAATAAACTCTTAGTCCTTGACCTATGCAACTCCAAACAAAAGGGATTATCTTCAGTGTTGGCAAGGGCTTACTACAAGGTTATCCTACCAACCCCCTGAGCAACATCTTATCAAAATCTTCATTAAAAACCTCCATACTAAGCTCGCCTAACACATGCGCATGAATTACATACAAACTTATCAAGTCATCCGAATCAAAGGCATGGATCTTGAATGAGGTCTCATAGAAGACGGTGCCATCAAACACTACAAGGAATCCCAACCTGACAAAAATAATAATGATCGATCACGGTATTGGAATAGAAACTAGAATGCCATAATTGATGGAGCCCCTGACACCAAACATGTTCAAGTTGTGGTAGCCAGTCCTAATGTACCTACCCAAACTTATCAGCAAGCACCACCATTGTACCCTCAACCTCCTCTCATGTATCAATAGCCCAATCCCATGTATCTCCAACTGACTTACCAACAAAAAATGCACCCTCAAGGCGTGACTATCTATCCCCCTCTAGGAACATCATATCAACACAACTACCAAGGTCCTATGAATCAGACAAATTCTATATCAGTCCCACATGGACAACAAAGGCCTTGCACTTTGAATGCCCCACAATGCACATTTACCCCTTTGGTTGAACCCATAGATGTCATCTTCCACAACCTGGTCCAAGCTAACCAAGTCATATACCCAAAGACAACCATTTGATGACTCAACACATAAGTCTGCCTGGTATAAAGATAACAAGTACTATGAATATCACCGTGTTAAGGGACACACCACCCTCAAATGCATGAAGCTAAAACATTACATCCAGGATCTCATCGACCGCAAAGAGATCAAAGCGGACTCTCTACTCAACCATTGCCAAATGCAGGCCTTAAAATCTATCAATATGCATTCCCTAAACACACTTTAGGTACAAGCCCAAGCAATCCTATTCAGTCCTCTAACTAGGGGAAGGCTAAGAAAGGATAAAATACCGACAAAAAATATTATACCAATGCATATATCAACTACGATAATCTCATCGGCTGCATATCCCAAGTCCAGTCCTCCATCAATATCATCCATGTCAAGGGTGCCGATAACCAATGCACGGTCACCACTCATAGAGGAAGAATAACAGTTCTAGGTGTCAGTCCTGCCCCATCTACTAGGACCCAATACAACATTTTGGAACACCTAGGGAATACTCCAGCCCAAATTTCCATCCTATATATCCTCCATACCTCACCCACCTATCAAGAGATCCTCAATAAATCCCTACAAGAATCTCATCTTCCTAGCGTCATCAACCTCACTGAATTCCAGAACCTTGTCAAACACCTGTCTACATCTTGTGGGGTCTCTTTTAAACCAACAGACATATCCTCAGAAGAACCCGACCATAATCTCCCACTCTGTATTGCTATCATGGTTAAAGATTTTCCCATCAAATGGGTCATGATAGATAATGGTTCAGCCCTAAATCTGTGTACTCTAAATTCATAAAATAGTTGGGTTGCACTGAAGCTGATATTACAAATGATGTCATCACAATCAAAGCATATGACAATCTAGAACAGACTTCTGAAGGCACCATTTCATTTCCCATTCAAGTGGGCCCTGTTATTCAAGATACACTATGTCATGTTGTTGATCTTAACCTTCCCTTCAACATCCTCCTTGGATGCCCATGGATTCATTCTATGCAAGCCGTCCCCTCCACCTACCATCAGTGCATAAAATTTCCATATAACAGCACTGAGATCACCATCTGTGCAGATCCCAAGACCTTTGATAACTGCAATGCATTGGAAACATCCTTTCTACATTCAAATCATTGTCCTGGGATCGATATTGGCACCTCTGTTTCTAGTTCATCTTGAACCCACTCAAACCCAAAAGCAATCCTTTCCTCCTGTTGTTTCCTTTTCTTGCTGATATAAAAATACCCTCTGAGGGTTCACTCTATTTATCCCTAACACTGATTCAGCATAGAATAGAATAACAGAAACAAGGTTTTGAAACCTTCTGCACTTTGAGCTCCACAAA
>MU228154.1:7155424-7174114 GCA_018584345.1 Thuja plicata | reverse complement strand
GGGTGAATGGGTTGGATTTGATCTTTTTTATTTAAACTATACAATTAATTGATTAAAATTAATTGCATAATTTTGATTAATCCCTTGTAGGCTTGAATTTAATTATTTGATTTCATGATTATTTAATCCTTTGATTTAATTTGATTTCTTGTCCACTTTGCTTGATAAATGTCCATTTGATTTGTTCCATTTTAATGCATTGAGATGAGATTGGTTGTAGCTGGCTGAGATTTACAATTTTGAATGCTTAAGGATACACCTGGTCAATTTTAGGTGTCTACAATATGTATACATCTCATCTCAAAATAAAAAAATGTGTGTCACATGATCCTCTACTAAATCACGCCGGTGGCTGTGATGTTCCACCTTCCTATTCTGGTGGTGGACGTGGTGGCATCCCCATAGATCCCTGCGATGTAGAAGTTTGAACTGTGCTCTGAGATCAAGACCTCTCTGAGTACTCTCACCTTTGTCCCTCAGGAATAAGATAATGATACAAAATTTGATAGTGAGCTTCCTCTGTACCTACCCTAGTCACATCCCGGTGAGCTACAAAAGCCTCTACCACCACCTGTCTAGCCCCACCTGCAGTGGTCGCCTGCCTAGAAATGTTGCGCTCGGTCCTGTACACCTTGGCCTGCCTCTATGTTGTATTTCTCTTTGAAGTCAAAGCAATAATCTGCTCAGTGACCTGATCCATCTTTTTTTTCAGAGTCCCCAACTGATCTATGAGGGTACCTATCTCTATCCGTAACTCTGCTACATCCTGAGTCAAGTCAGCCACAGAGAACTCCCCTACGTCAACCCTACCCTGTAAGGTGTCATGAGTACCCTCAGCCCTGTTATCTCATTCTATCTCTGCAGCTAGCAGACCCTTTATTTGGGTCATCTCCATGTGCAGGCTATTCTATGATACATATGCCATGCCTAATAGTCCCCGTAGTCTCGCACACTCTGTCTGTAGACTGTCTTTCTTTTCGATGACATTGTCATGAGTCTCCTATGCTACGAACCCTATTGGTGGCCCCTGTGGTGCCTGTACCTATGCTGGAAACTGTGGTGCATGTACCTGTATCTGTGGTGGCCCTTGTGGCCCCTGATCCGATCTAGCCCCTGCCTGTGCCTCTATCTGAGGTCTAACCCATCTCCACTATGACCTCCTCCTCTAACCTACAGCTGAGGTCTCTGGGGCATCTCCTATGTTTGTCCCATCATCTACATCCATGTCTCCAATTGGCTGCTTGTGAGCATCCACCTACGTTGGGTCTGTGAGCCGTAAGGGCACATGTGTGGCCCACCATGCTTCATACTTAGCAGTCATCTTGGCGTCAATGACATCAGGTCACACCGCAAAATCTATCCATGCCATATCCCTCCAGGATTCCCTCATAGTGAGTGCATCAGTATACCTGCCCCATGTACCTACCTCCCTGGTGACATGAGGATGTAAGGCATCCTCTTCCACCACCCCCTATTGTAATCCAAACTGTCGCATGACCCTGGATGGTTTGTATCTCTCTATCTGGTGGATAGTCCTCCCCAGTAGAAAGAAGTCAGTCTATACATATGAAAGGTACAAAAAGTCCTCAAATCCATCCTCAGCTCCTGCCGCCCAGTCCATTGCCCCCCATGGCTCATAGAGTTTGTATGGGGTCTAGCAGAAAACATGTACCTCGTCAAGCAACTGACTCCAGTATCCAGTCTGACCAACTGAAGTGTATCATCAAGGTAGCCTATATCTATAGGCATATGGCTCTCCTAGTTATTGATCCTCCCACACTCTCATCGGTCGAAACACTGCAATGTGCTCCCATGCCCACACTAACAACAAAGTGACTCTTGTCCCCATGTTGCGCACCCCACGATATGTATCCATGTGTAAGTCATGGTACAATTTTTTGAGGAAAATTGACCCCCAGCAATAAGTAGTGCCCCCTCTAGCATCTCTGCTAGCACTCGAGACCATCCCATCCTGAAACCGTTTCTAGCTAAGTCAGCTAACATCCGTCCTCTGATCAACCCAAGCAAGAACAAAGTTGTATGTCGTAGTCCCTTGTCTACTGCTGGTTGCCAGGGCATCTAGGTCCTGTATGTCAGGATCCTCCTCATGGGTCTCCAGAATGTGGTCTCCATGTAGTGATCCCTGTCCTCCAATCTATACTAAGGAATCACCCATCAAATAGGTATCTAAAAGATCCACTAGACATCCTCAAGCATGATCGTGGCCTCTCCCGTAGGAAGATGGATTGTCATCGTGTCACTATGCCACCGCTCGATCAAAGCAGTCATCATCCCATTATGCACCCATAGCCTAGGCCAACGGGGCACATAGTCTAACCCAACAACAGCTAACAATCCCCAGTCCTCCTTTGTGAGCTATGGCTCCAACTCTATAGTCGACAGCCAGTGCTCCCAAAACCCTAACCCCTCCCAAACTGGGGCATCTTGTCCCTAGGTCCTTTGCCGAGCCATCCCCGGCCCTCGCTGGGTCCCTCCATTTCCCTTCCCCTCGGTGTCTACCCCTTTGGGCGCAGACGTCGTTTCATCTGGAAACATCGGTTCATACACCGACGTCTCCACCCTCATTCCTCATAGACCGCCATCTTCACAAATGCGGATCTGGGTCCGGTGTCTTTGAAGATGTCATTTCGGCACCGACGACTGTGGAGATGCTAGTTCAGGGATTGGCATCTATGAAGATGATGATCCAGGAATCGGCGTCTTCGCAGACGCCGGTTCAGGAACCGACGTCTCCGGTCTGCTGAGTCATCTACCGACATTTATTGCCCCCTAGCTCATCCAAAAGTGATAAAACTTTGATAGTAATAAATGCAAGGTCTCAGTTGAGTTACTCACCAGTCACTCTGCGGGTCTCCCATGTGTCCGTACATCCTCCCCCAACTGCCCCAGCATCTTGTCGTCCACCATATTTTCACTCTAAAGCTCTATTTTCACTATTCACTATTCACAAATAACCTTCCTTAAGCCCCCCTGCCCCTCTTATAGTCCTCGTTGTCCCCGAAAACTTTTCTGCCCCATTTTCCCTCCCCCCTATATATTTTTGTATTAATTGTTCATTTTGTATAGTTTAACTTCATCAAAATCCCAAAAACATTTAAAATTTGCAAAAATCCCAAAAAAATTCAAAATTTCCAAAAAATCCAATATTCTCAAAAATCTTGCAATAAACCATTGTTTATTTCTACATCGCTCAATATTTCAATTTTCAGTGCATTTTGACACTTTCAATTGCAATCATGTTTCTCACAAAATTAGTTTTGTGATCGATTATCCTTGCTCCTCATTCTTCTCATAGCTTTTTCCAGCGAATATCTTTTAATCCAACCCAATCCAATTTTGCCCGTCAGGATGCATCCTTCTGGCTTTGGCTTATCAAATCCTTCATCACATCAATCATGTTCATGGAAAGAACTTTGGACTGAATGACTACTTGGTCATGAGGCCTTCTTTATTGATTTTATCTTTTTCTGTCAGTTTAAACCTACTCACCACTACCAGCTCGATCTGCTATATCTTGGTGCATTGTGACTAGTAGTGATTGATACATGCATCTTTTGCAATGTGCTTTTGTTTGAGCATCTAGTCCACGCAAAGGAATTCTATTATGTATGTTTTCTAACACCTGATGCATACCTCCTATTGCAATATCAAAATCAGATGTGCTCTCCATATTTTTCACACAAATGGATCCCCAATGCTCGTTAGTTGCATTTATTTTCATTTACATTTGCATTTTTAGTTGCATCCTTAATTGCATTTTAGAAGGCTTCTATTTATTCTCTCCTCTCCCTTCCTCCTTCCTATTGTGTCCTTTTTTGAGAAAATCCCACAATATTGTCTTTGTTGCATTCTTTTCTCAAGGGGGCACAACCTTGTACCATCATCGCTTTGGCACGACTCCTAGAAACCCTCTTCCTCTAGGGCAACTTATTTTCTTATTTTTGACGCAACGTCACTTGTGACACCACGTCAAAGAGGGGAAAAATGTAGACGTCCAAAAATATTAATATTCATTTCCCTTTCTCTTCTAACTATTTAAATTAATTAAATAGTTTCATAGTTGGTATTTATCAATGATCAAATACTATTCTAATGTATTTTATTTAAATACATTTACCTCACAAAATCCCCTTTTTAATAAATTTATATTTATTAAAATCCCTCCATATTCCTAATTCTTCTAAACTATTATTTATTCAAATCTAATTTGAATTACAATCTAAACCCTAGCTATGAACCTATTAATCCAACCTAGAGACCTACCCTAAGCCTACCTCATTCCTACTCTACTCCCATCACCTCACTTCCTAAGCATGCTTCCCTACCTAACTGTCCTCTAAATCATACTTAAAGGGTGATTCCTAACCTTTTTAAGGCTAATGGAATGCTCACCCACATGGGCAAATTCTCTCCAAAATGGTCACCCATTCCTCTTAAATTGCTCTTACAACTTTGTCTCCTACTTGGAATTCTTGAGCCACTAAATATTAAATGCTATCTTTGACACAAAATTGGCCATCCCCTCAAGCCTATGTGTCCCTTATGTGTCTCTTATGTGGATGCCACATAGAGGCCACATCATCCAAGCCCTCTTCTTCTCCTCCAAAATCCTATAAATAGAGGCCTTCTCCTCTTCATTTTTCATCTCTCAATTTGCATTGTTATCATGCTAGAATTGTTTTAGAATTTCATTGCTAGTTTTCATGCTTATAGTTTCTTTTTTAATTCACTTATAAATCACATGCTAGGATTCAATTTGGTAAATGAATCATAGTTTCTTGCATATGCCTATCATTTTCATAGTTTAGAATATCATCTTTGAGAAGGATTTGAGACTAGTTCTTCATACTAGCTCTTGAATCTCTTCTTTTCATCCAATCTTGCATTCATAGTTGCATTGTATTGGGGCATTGATTCATTTGTGTTTGAGATAAAACACCCACATCCATCAAAATGAGCAAATAAAACAAGTTAAATATGGTGTATTTTTCTTGTTTTTAGCTCAATCCAATGTTATGTTGAAGTCTTGTTTGGTTCTTGTTTCTTTCATGAATTCTATGTGTTAACCCACTAACTTATCATGTTTGAGATTTCTCCCAATAGATAGAATATTTCCTCATACACAGTAGTTAGTTAAATAATAGTATCTCCCTTTTCTACTAGATGTGTATGAATTGCTAATTGTTTGCCTATCTGGTATTTAGTTTTATTTTCTTGCATTGGAGCATTGTCAATGTTTGAATATGTATTGCATGACTATAAGTAGAAATATCCTCTACCTCTGATCTATCTTTCACAATTTCTTTGGTAAATCTAAGTCCTTGTAGGAAACCTCACTCCCTTTTAAAATCCCTAGATAAGATGAGTAAAAACTAGCTATCCCCTCAAACAACAGTCACCTGCCCAACTTAGCTCCCCCTGCACCATCAAGACCCGAGTACTAGGTGCTTGGAGGCTTGGAGAATTCAATCTCTGGTAAACCTCTATGGGTGGATTTGGCTAGTACTCTAGCACCCAGTGACAACTTATACCCTATTGGCAGGACCGGTCACAAAGTATCATCAACAGAAACTGGCGCTAGAAGGAGGGCATGAGCTCATCTTCCCCGAAAGATTTTGATTTCACACTGCCTGAAGGATCCCCAAGTAGTATTTTTAGTAACCATGATTTTTGTGGTATAGGTTCATTTTCATCCCTATGCTTTGAAAGAATCCTCTGACCAACACTTGATCCTAGAGAGTTTGTAGAACTCATACCTCCTATCCAAAGAAAAAGCACCCACCAAACTAGGCAGCCGTTGAATTTTCCCTGGGGATCTACTACACACCACAACACCCAAATCCCCCAGATAATCTCAGGGAATCATGTTAACCAAAGCCAAAACCAAACATCCCTGATGGCTACCTACTTCAACAATATTGGGTCCCCAATGGGGCAGTTCCTCAGTGCCACTAACGAGCTTCCTCCACACCTGGAGAAGATCTGCCCCAAATACGAGCATCTAGGTCCCCGAACTATAGAAGAAAACCTCCAAGCCTATAAAGGTGCCATGAATAGACACCAGATACAACATCAAGACGTTATAACCTGGATGTTTCCATTGTCCCTAAGACAGAATGATTTGAGCTGGTATTAAACTTGCCTGCCAACTCCATCAATATGTGGCAGGATATCAAAGACGTCATTCTGGCGGCCTTTTTCATTCATGTGGACCCAGCTTGGTCCCATAGCTAGTTCATTTCATCATAAAGGAACCAAATGATCCCCTAGAAACCTTCAATCATAGGTTCCAATGGGCTTTGAAGTGGTGCACAGGCCCTGTTATCCCATCCACTGATGTGACTATCCAAACATACCTCAACACTACTGACCCATTTTTCACTACTCTCCTTTGGAGAACTACCGTTTCTAATGACCGGGATACCCTAGAAAATTTTTACAACTTAGCCCTAGAATTGTCTCGTGGCCTAAGTAAGGCCCCCAACAGAATTAGATGAAGTGTACCCTTCAACGTGTTACCTGATGGAACTTCTTATGCTGGAGGATACAATCCCAATCTGACGATGGGTGCCCCAATGTTGGCCATGGGCCCACCGTCGATAGACCAACAGGACTAGTACATTTACCCATCTCAAACCCAGACAACCCTGGGTCTAGAATACATTCCTTGGAATTAGCTACATTAGATGCAACAACCTTTGACACAATCCCCAGGAGTACCTTTCTTTCATTCTTCCATAGCTGGAGGATTGTTGTCCTCGACTCCGGGAGATACTGTCGCTTTCCTGAGTAACCCACCACCTCAACGGTCACACTGTGCCACTACTACCTAGCTGTCCTCCAAGGTTGAATCCCTTTGGCGATTGGTGTCCTCCTTGACAACGGACATGGGAAAGATGAAGGTGGGGCCTTCCGCGCCCCATAACCCCAATTTCGAGAGAGGGAATGTTTTCTTAGGTCAATAGAACACCAGTTTCGGAGGTCAAAACTATAACAACAAGCCTCGTCCCAACCAACAGTAATGGAATAATAACATGAATACCAGAGGTCCTCCTCCAAATCAAACTACCACTCAGGGTGGTGATGGACCTAGTCATTATGTACAGCTCACAAAATTCTACCCCCTAACCACGTGGTATAGATAGCATGATACTGGCTCGCATTCTAAGGTGAACTATGCCATGCTGGAGAAGATCATCCAGATCTCCCTGTCAGATAGACAACATCCTGTTGATCCAACTCCCCTAGAATCATCCCTAGTAGAGCCCCCTCACACTTCTTTTACGTGTGAGATCATCTTCTTTGGGACAGACGAAGAGGATGAAGAAGAACCCAATTTATAGGGGTTCTTTGACGAATCCATTCTAGCCTTTGAGGTTAATACCTTTACCAACCCACGGACTCCCTATAACACTTGGATTCAAGTTGGCAAAGGTCCATCCTACACCTCAAGGCCTCCCAAGAAAAGCATCCACTAGGACTCTAACACAAATGATCATTCGCTCCCACCGAAAGGACTTGGCCCTAACCACACCAAGGATCTCTCCAAGGGAAGCCAACTTTACCCAGGGGTGGTTTGATATGACCAAGGCATTGGAAAACACCACCACCTCCATGACCTTGATGGAGGTTTTACTTAATTGTCTCTAGAAAAATAAATCCCTCCTAAAGCTCTTAGGGAACCCGGAAGTTGTCAATCACCCGCCAAAGACCGTCACTTTTGACAATGCCAACTCGGCAGTCTTCTAAGGAATATAGAAGATCCTCCCTTCTTGCTAGGCCTGAACATCTAAGGGAAAAACCTATACAATTTCCTTATGGATTCTGATGCTTCGGGTAATGTTATGCCCTTATCCATCTGCTAGAAGCTTAGACTCACCCCCACACCCTCCAAAGATGTAGTAGTCCAATTGGACAAGACTACTGTGAAAATGGTTGGTGAGATGAAGAACGTCTAGATTCAGCTCATCCAGGATCCCCAAAAGTCTAGCGTCATTGACATCCAGGTGGTTGACATCCCCAAAACCTACGGGATGTTATTAAGTCTAAATTGGTCAAAGGCCCTCAACGGGTATTTCTCGACAAACTTCTCCCACCTGTGGCTCCCCTGGAAAGGGAAATCAAATAAGATCCAGGTAGAAAGAAAGCCTAGAATGAAATAAGCCCTTACCAAAGTCGGGAAGGTAAATGAAATATTTTTCTCTGAATCCTCGCTTAGGGTATATTGACCACAGCAAATCCTAACATTTGACTTCATCCCTGGGAGGATCCTATAATCACTCAGAGGATTCAAGATCTGGACACAAAGCTGAAATGTGAGGCAGACCTACAGGGTAGCAAGGAAACTAAGGCCATTCTCTTGTCTAGCACTTGATGTCGGGTACATTACCAAAAACACTCTGAACTAGAGTGTGAGCCCTGTATCACCGCCACTACCCACCACATCACCAACCTCCAAGAGAAGGAGCACAAAGTCAAATTCCCTAGACCAAGAATTCTACCTAGTGGTACACTTGAGGTGCCACTCATCTAGGAACCCAAACCCAAATATGCTCTGGAGGAAAGTCTCACCTGCACATCATCCAAGCTAGAGGAATCACCTGATAAACCTCCCAACTCTGAACTCAATCCAAATGCCACTTCACTTCCTCAACCCCAAAAAACTAACACTGATTTATGGATCCTAAAGTTGATGGGTCCTGGTCCAAACAAGGCTGCGGGGTTGGAGTGGAAATAATCAATCTGCGAAGGAAATCCTTCCTTGCATCCTACAGGGTGCAGTTTTCCTACACCAACAATGTCACAGAGTACAAGGCCTTAGTCCTCGAACTCCTATTCTCTTTGAGAAAAGGGATCACCCACCTTCGGGAAATGGGTGATTTAGATCTAATTGTGAAATAGATCCGGATCCAATACATATGTCATGATAAAAGGTTGGCTACATACCACAACTAGGCATGGAGCTTAATCAAAGATTTTGATGCTTTTGGCATCGAACTTATCCCCCGAAAATATAATTATGTTTCAGATGCCCTTGTTGTGTCCTTTATTACCCTCAAGCCGATGGCTGGTTCCCAGCTCTAGATATTCTCTATTGAAATGGTCCCCACCCCATCCATCCCGGACAATATAACACACTTTCAGGTTTTCAAAGATGACCAGCACATTTTGGCCTTCATGGAAAATGTTGGTGTCTTTAAAGATTAGATCATGGAAGAAACTGATCATGATGATATAGAGCAAGGGGAAGAAGATGATGGGATCATTAACTTACCTACCAACACCATTCCTAAGGGGATGTCACTCTATAATGAATCTTCAATTTAGACCCTCGGGGCCAAGACAAGATATCATCCTCCTTTGAAGGAGGAAAATATGAAAAGGTTAACATCGGTAAAACCTTTCCAGCAAAAACAAAGGCCGGTAAACCTTTGATCAAACCCCTTATCCACTAGGAGGTTTAGAAATTACTGTCAGCCTAAATCATCTTTCCTATCTGGCATACCACATGGGTTGCCAATCTTGTCCCCATGCACAAAATAAATGGTGAGATTTGCCTGTGTGTGGATTTCCGCAACCTAAACAAAGCCTCCAAGAAGGATAATCACCCTCTCCCTTCACTGGATGAGGTGCTGCAAATTGTAAATGGTTCACAAATGATGTCCTTCCTAGATGGGTACTCTAGGTATAACCAAGTCATGGTTAAGTTTGAAGATAGGATGAAAATGACGTTCACCACCAAGTGGGAGACATTTTCATACCAGAGAATGCCTTTCAGCCTAATTAACATTGGGGTCACATTTCAAAAGGCCATGGACGTTGCATTCAAAGTCCTGGTTAATAAATGCATAATCATCTACATGGATGATTTAATGTTCTTTTCCTAGGACAAGCGCGATCATCCCACCCACCTCGCTTAGATCTGTGAGAGATGTTACTAGTACGGTATCTCCCTTAACCCCAAAAAGTGTATATTTGGGGTCATTGAAGGGAAATTTCTTGGGCATATTGTCTCTGAGAAAGGGATATCCATCAACCTGAGAGAGTAGAAGCATTGCTAAATTTACAAATGCCCGGCAGTAAGAAGTAAATGAGATCTTTCTTCGGGAAGATAAATTTTGTCCAACGATTCATTACTGAGTTCATCAAGATTGTTAAACCCCTCAACGACATGATGAAGAAAGATACTAAGCTTGACTGGAGTCCTAAAGCGAAGCGAGCATTTTCTCAAATCAAATAGACTATAGTGGAGGCCCCAATCTTGGAAATTCTGCTCTATTCCCTCTCATTCCACATTTATTCCTTCTCTTCCCCACACTCTACCGATGTAGTTTTAACCCAGAAAGTTGAGGAAGAGGAATGATCTATTTCTTTCATGAGCTCCCCCTTTAAGAATGCTGAAGTCTAGTAGACACCATTGGAAAAGTAGGCCTTTGCTTTAGTCCGGGTCATGAATAAATTTTGGCACTACAATCTCAAGAGAAAAGTGCATGCCATTATCCCAGACCAGGTTGTTAAGTCTTTATTACTACAAAGTGAACTGGGCGAACGATGCGGGAAATGGATGGCCATCCTCTAGGAATATGATCTTGAAATGAAACTTATGAAAATAGTCTGAGGTCAAGGGCTATGTAAAGCAATGGCAGAGGCCACTCAAACATAGAATACCAAACTAAAATTGTGGAGTCCATCACTCAAGATCTATGGTATACCAATCTGGTGTACCTATTGCTTAACAACGAGTGCCCAAAGGGACTCCCTCCTCACAAATTTTGTGCCTTGCCACTTAAAAGTGCACACTTCATGATAAAAAATGGGATGCTTTTCTGTAGGAATTTTGAGGGGATTTATCTCCGGTGCGTAGATAGGGACCAAGTTGCCAAGATGATAGAGGAATTCCATGGGTAGTACGGAACTAGGCATGGCTCATTTAATGCCACCGCCCATCATATTCTCTAGGCCAGATATTATTGGCCCTTTATCTTCAAAGATGTTCATGCTCACATAAGGAAGTGCTATACTTGTCAAACCACCACTTCTCGTGAGTGGAACTCAGCAATGCCTTTACAGCCGGTCTTTGAAGTTCAACCCTTCGCCCAATGGGCATTTGAATTTATCAGGGAGATAAACCCCAACTCATCCGCCAACCACTGGTACATTTTAACTACTACCAATTACTACACCTGATGGTCTGAGGTAATCCCATGCAAAAACAATACTACAGATGTAGTCTTCAAGTTCTTGGAAGAGAACATCGTCGCAAGATTCGGAATGCCTTTTTCTATCGTATGTGACAATGGTCTAGTGTTTTCATCAGCACAACTTTTAGAATGGACCTATCATAGAAAGATCACCTTGAAGTTTTCTAGAAACTATTATCCTGAGGGTAAAAACATTGTTGAATCCACCAATAAAAACCTACTAGAAGTGATCAAACATTTGCTAGGGAAGAATCCCCGGGACTGGCACCAGAAACTTAAGTTTGCCCTTTGGGCGGTTTGCATCAGAATCAAAGAAGCCCTAGGAAATTCTCCATTTCACTTGGTTTATGGCTTGAATCCTGTGTTCCCAATAAACTTACAAATCCTTGTTTTACAGTTCATGCAGGAATTCAACGCTCGGATAACATTGTGGAGGTTCGCCTCTTGAACCTAGTGAAGATGGAAGAATAAAGAGACACGGCACTAGAGCATTTTGCATGTCACCAAGCAGTTTTCAAATGCTGGTTTGACATAAGATCCCAATACAAAGCCTTTCAGATTTAAGACCTAGTCCTCTTGTGGGACAAAGCCTGGGAGAAGAAAGGAAAGCATACTAAATTTCAAAGGCTCTGGCTTGGACCTTATTTCATCTCAAAGATTTGTGAGGCCAACACTTATCACCTCAGTGCCATGACTGGAGAAACCATTCCACTACCCATTAATGGACAGTTTCTCAAACATTACTTTGATTAAAATTGGGAGGTAAGTTTCCTCGAAGTTGTATCATATGTATATATTCCTACCTATAAATATTTTCCCAGCACTCTTTGGGAGTGTGTTATCCTTGTAAATAATAGGAGGTCCTCTGGGGTTGTTTTCTTTTCTTTATTTTGTTTTCCATCCTTGGTTTATTTTATCTTTGCGTGTCTTTCTTTTTTGGGTTCCTGACATATTGCTCTCTTCCTATAGATAGGTATGCTTTGCATGAAATCTAGTCCCTCGAATGGTGCCTTACACATTTTGGTTAGTCCATAATCTATTGTTAGCATGTTGGGATTTGTCCGCACTCCAGATTTATTTTATATACATGGTAAAAGGTTATGGGTAATCTTCATCAGATTCATATCTTGAAAGTCTTGACATCAGTTAACAGAAAATCATAGAGAGAAAGTAATCGTATGAACCCTGAGAGTAGAGCGGTTGCACTGGTTATTGGCCATATCCAAAAATCAAATGAATATCCTAGGCCTGGACATCTTTCTCATTTAGTAAATCAAAATGGATGGCAAGGTGAAAGAAGTACCGCCAGGAGAATAGAGAATTCAGGGATCTAGAGGATTGTGCATGATATAGAAATTTTTGGTTTGATGCACTTAGTGCCACCTCTTTGTTTCTCCTAGAAATCATCGGCTTTATTTTCTTCCAAAGCACACACTACACAACTGACAAAAGATTGAAGGATTGAATCATGATGAGTTAGATTTTCTCAAATGGGTAAAGATGAGCCCCGGTTTTGCTAACCAGAGATTCTATGATTCTCAAATGCATTAAGGCATTTGTCCTAGGGAGTCACCATTTTTTATGCACTGCATACTCATCCCTACATTTTGTTGGAAAAATTTTGGCTCCCCCTTTTTTGCTTTTGGTTCAATCCCTTTTTTTTCCTTTTTTCTTTTTTTTTTCTCTGGCATTTGCCTCCACGTGGCCATTGTTGTCATTTCCTTTTGGTTTTCCGCACTCTGGGACCCAGTCCCAGAGTGTCTTTTTCTTTCGTGTCAGCCAAATTTTGGACCCCAAGATTCTTGTGTCATTACTTCCTCTTTAGTCAGAGGGTGTGGTCGCATGGGATTCCCAGTCCTGGAGTCTGGAGGTTTGTCTTTTTCTTGGGATTTGTGAAAGGGAATGGTGCGCTTTAACCTAAAGGGTATAAATTTAGCTTCACTTGTCATTGTTACACTTACCACAAACAATTTACCCTTGGAGAAAATTAAGAGCGAATTGTGTGTTTAACAACGAGCTAAGTGATTTTCTTTGACTGATTGACAGTGATTAACAATGATTTGAAGTTCGAACCTGTGCATGTTCAAGATACCCTGCAGTGTTCTTGGTGCATTTGCGGATTTCAAGAGTTGTTCATTTGCAAAGCACCTCCAATGCCCTTCCATCTACATCTCTGGTTTTAGGTAGGTCCATTTCTAGCCTTTCTCTTTCCTTTTTGGTTTGCATTTTTTCCTTTTACTTTTTGGGCTTTGCTTTCTTCATTTTCTGGTCTTCATCGTCGCCTCTTGTCCATGGGATGGCTCTGCAAGAGGGTTGTCTACCCTCTGTGTAGTTGTGCATTAGTGTAAGATAGTGTAGAGTAGTGAAAATTTCTATAATTTTGTGTAAATTTGTAAGTAGTGGCTTGTAGATTAGTTGCAGTGTGTTTGCATTTGTGGATATTTGTAAATTTGTTCAGGCCTGTGTTAGCGTCATTTTTTTGGCCTCCTATTAGTGTGTTCATAGTGTGTCATCTTGTATAGTTGTTTGTAAATTTGTGTTTGGTCTATGCATTCTTTCCAGTCCTACCCTTCCCGTGATGAGCTCACCATGCCCTCTACACTATTTAAACCAAATTCAAGCTCGCCCACCTGGTGTTCACTGGACTCGACCTTGTCACCTCGCATGTTTGAGTTCTAGCTTTTCTCTCTCCTCCATCACTTCAGTATTCATGGTGGGATTAATTTCCCATGCATGAGAATTTAAAATCATCCCTGTGGCATTCACTTCATTCATGTTAAGACAACCATCACAATAAATGTCATTACTCTAGTTATTGCATGACCACGTGACAACCCATGTCAGCCAAGTACGGTGAATTGCAAGGTCATTTCAATAATGGTCAGTTTCTCTGGACTCCAAGTTTCACATAATCCCCAACCTTCATCTCATTTGTCACATGAACCAGAATCCATGGGACCCCCAGGTGTTGATGAAATTCAAAGTAAGTTATTTTGTTTATTGCATTTATGGGATTTGATATCAATTAACTTCTTCTTGAGGACAGGTGCTAAATAGTGATGAAATATCTGGAATCCAAGAACTTATTATATTTTATTATTTATTAATGGTTTTTTGGTCTTGCAGGCTACCAAAAACTCATCAAGCAACATGTCTGAGGTATATTCCCCTCCCGGAAGCCCAGATCTCTCATCTACCTCAACAAGGGCGGCCACCAAGACAAGGGCTGAGAAGGCACTAGAGAAGCTCCCACTCATCGCAAAATATCTAAGGGATGGTGCCATCATAGGATCCAAGGTGGATTCCAAATTGCAACTGATCACTGACATAGAGGTCAAACCATGGGGTGAATTGCAGGGCCTTGTTAGGAAAATGTTCACTCAACATACTGCTAGAGATAGTATGGCCAAGAACGTGGCTGCCTCCAACATAATCAAATCTATCTACTTCCCTTGCTTCATGTAGTCCCCAGAGATGATTCTCACTCTGGAAGAACACTACAACACAACCATCTGAGTTGTTATACTTGTTTCTTCCCTTCCAATGGGCTATCCAATGCCCCTAGTATCCCTCAACACTACCACTTTTGCATCGGGACTAGGAATCCCCCATTTTTCCATTCTATTGTCATCTCCTGTGCTGCATCACTACAAGAATTCAACAAGGTCCAACAAGATTCCCGGCAGTACCTTAACACCCACTGGCTGGAGACGCCAAAGAAATATTATAAGAAGATGAAGTTGGAGATCCCCCACACAAACTTCAAGGAAAGCATACAAGCAGGGATCATCTTCCTATGCTGGGTCTTCGGGGAACCACATGCCCGAGATGTTTCAGCCTAGATGTACTACTTCATGTACAATATCACCACCAATGGGAAGAATTTTGATTGGGCAACCATTATTTCCAATCATGTGGACTTCCAACTAAACAAGTTCAGCCAAACATCAAAGTTCCACATGACTTCATATGTTCTATGGGCACTAGCACAACAGAGACCCAGAATCTGGGGTTTATTTATAGTGGGTTTCCTTGGGATGGGGCCCGACTAGAGTGCCCCTTGGCATCATTTTCCCCACATTCAATGGGAAGCCAGCTTCCCCAATTTTTTTCAGGTAAACGATACCTTCGTTTACTACAATATTTTGATACCCACTCAGGATGCCAGTTACCAGCTATTAAAGGAGGCCATGGCCTTAGTGAGTTCCTATGTCCATTATTTCATTTTTCAACAACTTTCATACATTAGGGTGATCAGGGTCTCTGGAAAGCCCTACATATTTCCCAAACACTGCGGGGATAGGATTATTTTGATGTAGTACTGCAAGCAGATCCTGGAGGTCCATACATATTATGGGGTCAAGAAGGTTACCACCATCCCCTTCCCAATCACTTGTGAGAATTATACTTGCAGCCTTGTAGTGGCCAAAGAATCCGATAATTAATTAAAGAGTCTGGGGCTGGCAGAGTTCTACCTGGCACGGGTCAATTTTGATCCGATGGCCAAAATAAATGTAGCATTACCTCGGGCGTCAATGCCCCATGAGCCACACATAGAATATTTTTTGGCTGATTTACAATAGAACTTTGAGGTCCGTAGTTGACATTATGAGAGGATGACTAAATGACAGGTGAAGCACAAGGGTCTCTGGACCTTTCCAAAGGACTTCTCAGATACTGGGCCTGTGGAGGACCCAGAATATAAATCAAAAGGGATTAAAAAAATTTCTCTCCCTCTGGTGGATTGGGACACCCTGGAAGTTTTGACTATAGAGGACATCACTAAGGATGTATTGAAGCAGAGTCATGAATATTTTTCATGGGTTTGCAAAAAGAGAACCCATCGAGATGGTCCAGTTTTGCGTTGATTCGCTTTGGGCTCCAAAACAACAGGATAGGGAAAAGATAACGAGAAATCAAAGAAAAGTACCCCAGCCCTAGACCCATCCTCATTTCCTACCCCCATAATGGAACAACTTCATGCCTAGCTTGAGTCATCTTGATAGCTGAGCAAAATAATTAGTGCCATACTTTCCCTCGGTCTCGCAGTCGATCCAGTGGGATTTGCCCTTCCTGTGGGCTCCCCTTCACTTGCAACACTTAGGAGCTGGGTGGTGGAGACAGAGGATGAGGGTTAAACTATTCTTGATGTCAGGACCCCACTACAAACAAGGAAAAGGAAACAAAGAGTGGATAAACCTCCACCAAACATAGATGCAAGCCCCAAACCATCGATAAATATTCCTGTCGAGCTTATTCCTTCCTCCCCTGAAACAAAGGATCATCCAGAGGCTTTCCCTCCCCATGATAGTTTTGATGACATCTTCGAGACTGACAACCTTGTGAATTTGCAAGAAGGTGTGGAGAGGGCGGCAGAGGAGATTGCCGCAAAAGAGGTGGAAAATATCCCAGGGGAAGGGGAAAGACAAGAAAAATAAGTTTCCATGGAGAAAGAATCCCAAGAGAAGGAATAGGAAAGCACACCAAGTATGGAAGAAACACCAGTCCTAAGGACCAAGATAGAAGGAAGGTAGACACAAGACGAGCAACTGAATATGGTAGGGGAAACTGGACCTTTAGGAACAACTATACCCCCAGTCGTCACACTCCAAATGCCTCTAGACACCCTGGGTGATCAGTTACCCTAGAATACAAAATTTGGCAAGGTGGTCTCCGCAGCGCAATAGTAAGATCCAGGTCAAGCACCTTCACCCCCTCTAGAAAATGGGCCCCTAGAGGAGAATGTCTCGACAGAGAACACCGAAGAAATTCTATAGCAATAGGATGTGGGGGAGAACCCCAAAAATATGGACACATATACCACTGAGGTGAGAGAGCTGGGAAACCCAGGAGATAAAGAAAAAGATTCCACAGAGACTATAGATTCTAAGGAAGCACAATAGAATCACAAAGAGGACCTAAGCATCCAAGAACTAGCTCTTAGGCTGCCTCTGCTGCCACAATGGCTGGTGGAATCAAGAAAGAGAAAAGCCCTGGTAGCAGTGAGATCCGCTCTCTCTCTCTAGCCAAGATGAAGGCCCAAAACCAAGAGGGCCAGAAGCCTAAGAAGGCTCGGACCCTCCATACTATTCAGACTATTTTGGGAGTAAATCCTATCACTATAGTAGAAACACCTCCCCCAGATGTAGAAGAGGTAGTGGTAGGAGCTGCAGAATACACCATCACAGAGGTACCTCTAGGGAGGAGAGATAAACAAAGGTAATTAAACTTGTTGAGAGAAGCGAGCTGGGTAATTGAGGCCCAATATGACAAGAAAGTGCAGAAGCTAAAAGAGGCCAAGGAAACAAATGATAATCTCCTCAGGCTTCTTGTAGAACTGGTGCAGCCATTGGTTGCGATTCCTCCAAAGGCCTCCACATCTGGAACACCACTTCCATAGGGTGATATAGACGGGCTGAGAATCATGAAGAAGAAAGCATAGGCATCAAATGATTGGGTGACTGAGCAGGTAGGAGCCTTAAGGCATTTAATAATAGCCACACTCTTGGACCTCCACCAAGCCAGTAACATCTTGGGCCAGATAAATGGCACCATTGCCTAGTAAGAGGGGGAGATAGAAAAATACAAAGAATGGAAGTGTGAACTAGAGGAAATAATGAATTTCAAGGAAGATCTTGTCATAGAGATGAGAATCTTGGGAGATGAAGATTTCACGTACCTCCGGGCCACACACTCTAGACTTGGTCTTAAAGTTGAGACATGCAAGCAACTAGTAGTGTCCCTGAAGGGTAAAGTCCTGGCAATTCAAAATTCTTTTAATTTATATGCGGCATTCATCACAAGATTTTTGGTAGTAGATCCCTTTAGCACTGAGACATGTGCTCTGGTGGATTTTGTTGTGAGAAAATTTAATGAAATAATAGAGTCATGGTTCCGGACTCCCAGAGATTTTAATGGAGTGAAGATGTTGCATCTCACCCATATGGTGCTCCGAGCCCACGATGCAGCGAAGATGGCTTTAGAGTTCAAAGAGGGTGCTGTTGGTTGTATTTTGTGTTTTTCCCTGTTCCTTGTCTTGTTCTCTGAGGTTTCTGGGTTTCGAGCTAATTCCATGTCAAAATCCTAAAAAACCCTGTAAAATCCTAAACCCTAAGGCCTAATTTTGAACGATGTATCTAAAAACCCTTAGCCATGCCTTCTATTCCTTCATTACCTTTTTATTCACTTAAGGCATGTGCTATTTAAAGGATTAAGTCAAGTCGCTTGATCGCGTGAATCAAATGGAATATGCCTAATGATCTCCCGACTTCGCTTTTGACTTATGTCACTTAGTCTCATGACAAAACCGAATATTCCATTTATCTTACGAGACTTGGCGATTTCTCTTCAGTCGGGTTGTCGCTTGATTCTGTGTTATAAGCTTTCAAAGTAAATGGGACCCACCCTCAGTCGGGTGATCGCATGATGTTAAGGCAAGTCAACAAAATTTCCTCCGACCTTGCGCCTT
>MU228154.1:7068280-7087757 GCA_018584345.1 Thuja plicata | reverse complement strand
TATGTGTGTATGGTTTATTACTTTATTGTTTTACATTTCACATATGCATTTATGGATTGATTGGTATACTCTACATATTTACTGAGTATCGGTAAATAAGTTTTACTGCTTATCGGTAATCAAGGAGCATAAGGACAGACAAGGTAAACTGAAAGATAGTTAATTATTTAAAAGTATTTCAAGGCATGCATCTTGTAGGGATTTAATAATCTGAGGTGTATTGATTGGTGGATTAAAGTTTAAAGGATAAATTTTTGAGGCCACTGATTCACCCCCCCTCTCAGTTATTACTAACATGGACCAGTTAGGATTACAAAGGAAATCATCCAAAGGGTAACTGGCTATCCAACTATCAATGAGAAGAGAACCATGAGATGTCAGAGTAAGGAAAATATAGAAGAATACACCAGAGCTATCTCGAATAAAAGAGGAATGACAATCTCAACAATCAAGTATTTGGAGCTTGATTTTGCAGTTAGGGTTATTTCTCACAAGTTCTATCAGTCAAGCTAACTGGACAGTGTCCCATATATTGTAGTCAACCAAGCTTGGAATATTGTGAAGAAGGACCATACATATGACCTTACCGAGCTTCAGTTAACACAATTGGCGAAGAACCTTTCTTCAATCTGAAAGGCAAAGAACTTAATATGTAAGTTTGGTTCTCTGCTAGTTTGCATATTTTCTATGTACAAAATACATTTCCTACTTTTGGAAATATTGTATGGAAGACAGACCAACCAATTACACAACAGATCAATGTATTTATTGAGAAATTAGGTGGTAACTTTACAATATAATGGGAATCTACTTTGTAGAATTTAAGAAAAAGATGAGACTGAGAAGCAGAGTTCCCAGATCACTAGTTGAGAAACACTATGAGGAGATTTGTTTCCTAGTGGATACAGATTTTACCTATGTTCAGGTAGTAGTGCCGAGGATATCATGGCTAAGGTCATTACCTTATGAAGTAAATGTTGATGAGACATATGCAGCTATAACAACTCTACTGGCAGAGGAGATTGATGGACCAGCCAGACGTTTTGGAAATTATGAGGAAGCTAAGTCCAAAATCTCTATGGATTTGAAGGCTGGCATTATGGAGAGGAAAAGGAAAAAGATTGTAAAAGACTTGAAGAAAATGGTTGGAATAGAGAGTGATGAAGAAATAGAGGATGCACCTTTGGGTTTATCTACAAGACATGGAGAGGATATGTCTAGTGAAGAAGAGGAGAGTGAACCTGAAGAATAAATCACTGTGAAAGCTAAAGGAAAGCAGCCAGCAGTTGCCAAGGAAAGTAAATCAAGCCAAGCCAAATCTAAGGCTACCCCTCCTATTGCTAACTGGCCTAGGACTAGGGAATCAACTATTTCATCTCTTTCTGAGACAACTAAAGTATCTACAAAGAAGAATGCTGGAGAGAGAATTTCAGGGAAAAGAAAACAAGTTGAAACAAAGGTTGTGCCGAGCCAACTTGAGAAAATACCGAGGAGGAAACTAATCTTGGAGCAAGAAGATGATGAGGAGAAGATAGATACAGATTAACCCAGCAACATACCTACAACATCACATAAAACACTGACCAATATTGATGAGGTATGCAAGAACATAAGAAGAATTGTTGGATTAGCAGGATTTAAGTTTATCAAGTATAAGAAGCAAAGCATAGAAGACAAGCATAAGATTCAGGAAGCGCTATTACATATGATGGGTACATTCAAGATGACACCTTTAGAGATAGGAGACCTTGTCCCCATAGAAATTTATGATATTTTATCACAAAAGTGGCAATATGCATTGATGACTGAAAGACAAATAAGGGAAGGGATGTTAGCTGAGGTCATTCCTAGATTAACCAAGAAGAAAATGGGAAAATTAATTGAACAATATCAAAGGAAGTTCATTCCCAAACAAAGAGCTTATGCAATTCTGAAAAATGATGTTGAAGGTGTAGTTCAACAGAGCACCAAAATTTGGAAGGAGACTTTTGGGCTATTGACTAAGAAGGAAGATAAGAAAGGTGAAGGCACCTCAGAGAAAAAGGAAATGGAAAAAGAGATTGCTACTAATCAAGAAGAGACTGAAATGGAACTGGAAGAGCAAACAGCCAAAGTACAAACTGTAGATCTGACAATGGATAGTCCCATTGGCACTGCAGTTGAAGATAACAATAATGTGGATGTTGAGGATCAGAATGAACTGGTAGACACAGGTATGCAATTGCCTATTCGTACAACTAAGGCCGAGATAGAGAAAGAAGGATAAAAGGAGGTAACAAATAATAACCCACCTATTTTAGAGGTTGTGCAAACATTCTTAGATAGTGGAGATAAGATGGAAGAAATTGCAAAAAAACCTAAAAAACAAGAGGCTATACAAGTGTTGGTGGATCTACCACACTCTGTATCGTCTACTCCTACTGGACCCAAAATTGGGAGTATACCTGATCAGCAGGTAATCTGGACTCAATTACAAACTACACTTGAAGTTAATACTGACAAAGGAAAGGATATTGAAGAACCTGGGCCGAGTATCAGCTCACCAGAGCTCAAGAAGAAGAAGCTAAACAAGAAGAAGTCACCGAGCTTAAATGTCACATTAGATGAATTTATTGTGATTCCTAAATGGGATCCAGAGAACTTGTCATATGAGAAGATTCAGACTCTTCAAGACCTATTAAAGAGGAAGAAGAGACAAGAGGAAATGAAGAGGGAGCACAAGTAGAAGCAAGTTCTCCATGATATAAAGGATATTTTTGTTAAAGGTTTTGACATGGAAGATGAAAATTAGCAAGCACCAATTCTGGAATAGTTAGTTCACATTGTGCAGAGAGTTAATGATGAAAACATTGAGGCAAATGAAAAGTTGTTGCAATGGTCTGAGAGAAAATTTGAGAACAAAGTCTTGGAGAAGATATCAGAAGAGATTGCTACCAAACAGGTTGAACTTTCTTCTCCTGTTGACATTATTGAGAAGCTGCAATTAGATTTAAAGTCAACATCAAGCTCATTGAGCATGGATGCTAGTTCTAGCTCCATACATTTTGATAGGTTGACTCATGCATAAAAGAGGTTAGCCGAGATTATGGATGAATAAGGGCCAAATTGATAATGATTCAGACTAACCTAATACCTCATCTGGAGGTTATTCAGAAGGAACTTGCAGTTGTACGTGAATTAGTCAAGAGAGATCTTCATCTCTCTATTGCAGAAATTTTGGCAAGTCTAGCTGCCGAGCTAGAAATTAAGTTACAGGTTATGAATTTTTTTAAGGATAGCTGGGATACAACATTTGCATTGATATTACAGCTTCATAAGCCATTTTTGGATAAATATAACTTAACCCCTACAGCTATCAGTGACAAAAACAAGGGGAAATAGATAAGGAAACAACCAAGATGGGCTACAACAGGCATAATATTTTTTTTTGGCATGTACACTATGTAAATATTATATGAAGTCCAAAGTATAATCTTAGGGGGAGTATGTTGTGTACTTAGGCAAATTTTGTGGATATACAAAAATGATAAGTGTTTTTTCCACTAATATCAAAGGGGGAGATTGTTGATCTCTAAGTTTTGTTGATCATTAGTGTCCCACACTTAGTCATTTATCTAGGCAGGTTATTCAGTCATCACTGCGACCGAGCTATCTAGTATAGGTCGAGCAGTAGTTATTGCCCAGCAAATAGTAGTTGTTGAGTTACACAGAAGCCGAGTGAAACTGATTAGTCCATGTCGAGCGCCAGAGTCTTCATGTGCCGAGCAAGACAGTTTTGTCATACATGTCATGAATGGCACAAACTTGAAGGTAAACAGTTTTGAGCCGACTTATTTGGTTATTTAATGTTTTCAACGGAGTTAATTACGCATTAAATCATTTGATCCAATACATGGCATAGAGCTAATCAAAAAATTGGAATGCCCAAGCGGCATAAGTATTTGATCTTGATCGTTGATCTAGATCTCAATGATAGATCAGTGAGGTATATAAGAGATTGCTTCTTACCCTAATTTTGTAGTGTGTGTGTGTGTGTATGTGTGCATACAAGAGATATATGTGAAGGGTTATTTTGAGTTAAGAAGCATAGATCTAGCAGAGGAATAGAGCAGTGAGCAGCAGAGTAAAGTTATATCAGATTATTAGATCAGAAAAGGTATTGAAAAGAGGAGATCTGTTATTAGCATTTGAGTGCATATCGAAGGATCAGACCTTGAGACATTCTAACAAGTGTATCAAGTGAAATATCTTAACAAAGTGGTTCTAGTAGACCTTTCTAAATCTCTTAGCCGAGTGCTTACTTTATTGTAAGTTTAAATCCTTTTGCAAGGTAGATTGTAATGATCTGTAGCTCTTAACCGAGAAGACCTTTAATCAAGTAGATTACAAGTTGTGATCAAATTTTGTAGACCTAACAGGCACACTTTATTACTGCAGTAGTGAAGATTTTTGTGGGTGTCATCCCCACCCCAGTTTTACCTTATTGGGTTTCTGGGTTACCAAATTTTGTGTCTTGAGTTACTTATTTTATGTTATGGATGCTACTAGTTGATAGATCAATTATATTTATGGTATGGTTGTGGATCAATTTGTTTTAAGGGATAAAAGTTATAAGATCTGATTCACCTCCCTCTCAGTATTTTGCTTTCCCATCTTGTATTTCCAACACTTTTGTTGAGCGAAGTATAGATATGATTTTGATGATTTGATGGATGGATGGACGATATGAATGGAAGAGTAGAGGATGACAGATATCATTGATGAGCTATGAACAGGAACTATCTAAGCATTAGAGATGCTTGTTTTGTTCATTACTAAGAACATTTTGTAACAGAATTACATTGTAAGAATTGTAAGATCGGTTGGCCGCTAATAAGGTGTTGTATACCTTTAACAAGTTTGTTACTCCTTTAACAAGGAAATGTACTATGTAATATTCAGCTCCTAACAAGACTAGGTCTCCTAACAGGGACACTATACTTTAGTGCATTCTTGTGGGTACCATCCCCACCGGGGTTTTCCCTTGGCCAGGGTTTCCTCGACAATAAATTATGGTGTTATGAGTACTGTGTCATTTTCTTATGTTCTTTTCATTTGTGCATGCATATGGTTAATGTTTAATTGGTTGAAAAGTTTTATTAAGTGTTGTAATACTGATTCACCCCCCCTCTCAGTATTACCTAATCCTAACAAGATTCTCGCACCTTTTTCTCCCATCTCCTCACCTATATAAAGGAGTGGGCTTCATTGTAAAAATCATCTTTTTTTATGCAAGTAGACTATGTTGAAAATTCTTGTGAAGTGAAAACTTTGAGTTTTATTATGCAAAATTTTCAAAGTGAATAAAAAGAATAACTTTTCTCAATCTTTGTGTTGAAAGGCTTGTGGATTGTTTATGTATTCTTATGTTGCATAGATAATTCAATCTTTAATTCATTGAGTTGTATTATTTATGCTATCATAATCTTTTGAGTACTTAATCTGTGTCTTTTTGTAAACTTTGTGTTATAATAGAGGCATATTAAGATAATTTAGAGTGCTTTTTAGATACTAGGAGATGAGAGACTTTGCACCTCAATTTTAAGTAATTTTATAGAATTTAGAAGGTATATGATTAAAGACTTTGAACTTTATCGTGTACCCAGAATTGTTAATCTATCTGTCAGAATAAGTGTAGAAGACTAAATGGGTTTCTATAATTGTTCCACTAGGAATAAAATTGGTATCCTATTGGTTGCTCTTATGTAAACCAAAAGGCTATTGATATTATTGGAACGACAAGTCCTTTTTGATATAGTTTTAGTGTTGTTTGAAGATATATGTGAATTGTTCCTGAAAAAAGAGGAATCGATTATGAGAATTGCCCTTTTTTATAATTATCACTTAAGTCCTTGTTGAAGCCGCCTACAATAAGAAGGGAACCTCCCCTATTGCTGAGAGGAGAGAGTAATCTCACTCAACGTTGTCTAAAATCATTGTTTTGTAAGTTGTGGTCATAGTAACTTACAAAAGTTTTAGCCAACACACACATGGGCATCCAAACAAGATGTTGTCATCTTTGATCTTGACCTTCATATTTTAACTACAAGTTCCTAATTGCCTATACTTTCCATTTATGTAGTTAATGAATTCTATTTTGAAATATTTTCACCAATTTATTTTTCTTAAGTATTTTAGTTATTTGTATTTTATTTATCATAAGTTTAATTGGTTTGTTCTAGTGTATTGGGTAGGTTAACTCTCAAAGAAGACATTCTTTGTAAAAAATATTTTTTTTCATTCACCACACCTAGATAAAAACATAGATATTATGTAGACTATAAGGCTAAACGTAGATATAGAAGCTTTATTTTGAGTCTTGAGAAAATTAAAATTCAAGAATTAGAGTAGAAGTATTTATCATCTATTAAAGGCATTATATTCTTACAATCTATAATAATGGGTATTGAATATGTATCAAATTAATTGTATAATAATTTTCATCAACATCCAATATCTAATAATCATCATCTAATCTATAGCTAAGTGTCATTAACCTTCTTTGCAATTATTTTCTTAATTTAGTATTTAATTCTAATATTATCTCTCTAGTAACTCTCATTGATTAATCTTGGTTAATTATTTTTTATATTAATTGTAGTATAAAATATTTCCATTAGAAATTGTTCACATCAAATTTGCATGTACACTATTTAATCAAAATGATTTCTCCTTTATGAGCATGGACATTTCCTAAGGAATATAACTAGAATAATTTTAAACATAAAATGATAAAAATCTCATGCCCATTTTCCTTAATCTTTGGATTCAATGATCTTGGATTATTCATTTGCATTGAATAATGCACAAGTCATTATATTTTGTGTTGAAATTGGTAAATAACTTTATCATAGTCTATCCCTATCACCACTCATTCTTATAATAAAATCGTGTTCCAATTCTAATTGTTTCACACCCTACTTTAGAACTACATGTAGAGAATCAACAAAAGTCATTTCTCTACACAAAAATTTGAACCCCAAGCATTTAAATTTAAATTTCTTAACTTGGTCCCATGTTTCCCTCCCTTACCCGTCATTACAAGTTGATTAGAGCACAACTTTTTTCAAATTACACATTATAGTGGTGAATTTAAGGACTAACCCTAATTGATTTAGATCATCTAAAATTACCATTGGAGCATTCATACAAGAGCATCTTAAAAACATCATAGAACATTGTAATTGCATTATCTACTTATGTAATTTATTAAACACATTACATGCTCGCTTGTTGTCTTTGATCTTGGTTAATCAATGTTGAATCGATTTACCTAGAGGCTTGATTGAGGAAAAAAATACTATTGCTTAGCAATTCTCTAAAATATTTGTATATATCACCCTACTTAATACACAATTACAAGTAGGCAATATGAACACAACTTTAAGTAGCATACTCCACCTAACTCACTTTTCCATGACTAGATTCAATTTTGTGTGTTAGTTCACTTCTCTGAACGTAGATTTGTGTAAAAGGAAAACAGAATTCTACATCATTCATTTAAACAAGACTCTAATTTATGAGTACATTCACAAATCCATTTTTATATTAGACAATTTATTCCATCATTAAAACTACATACTAACTATCACATTTAATTTTATGAATTCCATTAAAAATTTTCAATCCCAATCATAATAAATTATTATTATTATTTAATATAAAGAAAATTGTAGTGAGAATTTCATCCCAAAAGAAAAAAGAAGAGTGCGCGTGTCTAAAAATTCCAACGAACGAGAAGGTTGGATAATAATTGTTTTATTGGTATTATAAAACAAATAAAAAATAGTGGCCGCCGACAACATATCACAGAGGAAAGCAAGCTGTGGAAGAGAAAAATCAGCATTCTCTAAATCCATCATGCTGGTTTGAGAAGATAAAATAATCCCCATGCTCTCAGGAATAGCCCTCATATTCCTGCAATCGGATTTCAGGATATTTTTCTGAATCGCCCAATTCTGATGAAGACTGCATTTTTTCTTTCTTCGATTGCCGATTGGGCAGAAAACTGTTACCGTGTAGCACTGAGGAAGCGAATCTGAAACTCCAATCGATTTCAAACCTAAAATTTCAGTTATGTTGAACAAATCTTCAACATCCGTAAGCTAGGCAAGCTATTCCAATCAAATTTTTCTTTGGATCTTTGCTTTTTTTTTGTACAGTTTGACCAATGAAATAGGTTCAGCACTGTTTTCAGCTCAAAATCATATCAAACCCGTGAATACCCAGATGAAGATTTGAATACCCATTTTTTAAATACTTACGTGTTTAATATCAGAGTTTGTTCTTTTTGTTTTTCCTCTTCCCGAATCAGCCCTGCTAGGTTTTTCTGTCAATAAATCTGCTAACAAGCTCTCTAGTTGTTCTGGAGTGTATCTCAAATACTTCTTTCCGTCCATATTCTGGTCAAGCAAATGGCTAAATGTTTCAGTATAGCTTCTGTAGGCAGGAACGACGGCTTGAACAATTTTCACAAAAGTGGCCTCCCTGAGATCTTCCTCAGAGATCAACCAGCTCTTGTGTGTTTCGTAGATGGCCTCAAGTGTTGTATTGAATGCCCTAAGTCTCTGCTTAAATAGGTCTCTTGCCCCTCCTCTTCCACCACTGGACATGACTAGTCCATCTCTGCTCAGATGCTTCACCAGAGGTCCCCATTTCTCCTTTTCATAGCTCAAAACATGCTGGTTAACAAGCCGCCTCCTCTGCTTCAACCAGGCTTCACCCAAGACAGATCCCAGCTCGCTGTCTCTGGCTCTCTTGAATATATACCAATAACTATTCATTAGAAATAGGTCTGCAAGTGCTGTTTCACTGTACCCCTTTGCTCTGGTTCTCAAATTCAACTCCAAAGAATCCACCACAAGACTAACATTTTGTGCAAGGCTTGTAGTGTCCTCCATTTCCAAAGCCCCTGTCATCACTTTTCCATATTCTGTCACCATTAATTTGAGATAATTCACAACATAACTAGCAATCCTTGGTGCAGTTCCATCTGTGGAAATCCCTGCATCCTCCACAATTTTCCCCCTAAAGTCTCTCAACACTTGGCAAGCACTGTGCACCAATTTTTTCTCCAAATCCTGCAACCTAACCCTGATTTCCAAGCATCCTGACCCTTCAAAAAGATTCCCAAAATCTTCCTTCAGGCCTTGCAATCCTTCAAGCATATCTAACAGTTTAAACAGCTTCTGGGGTTGAGTTTGGCTCAGTGCAACAGCTTCCCCAAATTCTATCAGGGCACTCACACCACTCCTAAAAACCAATTTTCCAAAACACTCTGTCCATACCTTTTCCCCAAATGTCTCAAAAATCTTGCAGCAGAGATTCCTCTCAAAACACACCAAGACCTTCATAGTTTTCTTCAACATTGCCAACCATTCTGCAACATAGCCTTCTAGATCATGCCACTCTATGCCATCAACACTCTCTGTAGTATTATGCCTCAGATAATGAGTCTCCATGCTTTTGAAGCTCTCTCTCAGGATCTTAATTCTGACCTCCCAATACATTTTCAAGCACTTCTGACCCCTGCCAAACTTATTCAATTTCTCTGCAATTATCTTGATCAATTCAACAGCCCTTAAATCCAAAGTTAAATCCAAGTCCTCCTCCTCAGGAGATTTCTCACCATGAAGATTCATAGCAACACTGTTTTCCACAAGAACAGACATGAAAGCTGATTCAAGCTTTTTTAATGCGGAAGCCAGCAGCACTGAGCCCTTTTCCATCATACTCTGAGGACCCACAATCTCTAAAGCCTCTAATGCTTCATTCAGCACATGCATCTTATAACTATCTGATATCCTGTTCTCACCTGCAACATGAATGGCGCCTTTCAAGCAATCTACCATTGTGGGGTATTTCTGGTTGATATGACTTAGATACTCCTCCAAATCAGAGATTGTTTTAGCATACATATGCAGGTCTTTTAGTGGGTTATCCATTAGAACAGTTTCCATATTTCTAATAGATTCCATGGCCCTGAGGATAACCCAAGTGGGTTCTAATGCTCTGTCTACAGAGTCTGACAAGTATTTAGACTCCTTGGATTGGGTTAACAGGGGCGCCATAACATACTCTAGATTTGCTCTCTCTCTTTCAATCTGAATCAGTTTTTGGTCAGATTTTTCCAGGGATTTGCTGATCTGTTTGGATGCTTCCATGGTCTGCTGAAGAGACTCCCGAGCTCTGATGAAATCCATGGAACACATCTTCTGTCTCGCTTCAATGCTGATTTTGGAAGACACTGATGCTTTTCTACCAAATTTATGAAGCTTTTTCTATATTGCAATGAATGAAAATGTCAAAAGTAGCAACTTCCTTGGAATTTTATTACTGCAAGCAAACCCTTCTTACTTGTTCTAACACATGTTGTTAAAGGTTGGGGCGCAGCAGATAAACATGTAATTTGATTTTGTCAGCGTTGTAGCCTCTTACTTTTTCAAATCCCAGTCTTCACCAAATCTACATCTATAACAGTGTAGGGCATAGATTAATTCCCGAGATCTTGGAGTACATGTACACCGCCGCCTTACAATATGTACTCAAATTGCAGTTGCCAGCAAGTTATCAGAGTTTGATAAATCTCAACAAATTAAATTAAATTAAATTTTATAGTGGTGTTGCCAAAGTTGACCAGCCAAATTAGATAAAAATTACTTTGACTTTCCGTCCCTTCAAAGAACCTTCTTAAAAAAAAGGTGCTTCAACCTAGTTCTCAACATTATTTTATGAGTTAATACACATTTTCAAGAGTTTTGACCTTGTGCTCACTTTGGAAGAACGGAACTTCAACCTAGCCCAATGAGAGATAGATAAAATTATAAGTAATTCCACATAAAGTGAAATGAATTTGATTAGGAAAAAAAAGAAAAAATAATGATGTATATAGAATGTAATGATATAATTTGTAAAAGTAAATCTTATAATTCAAAATATGTTGCAAATATTTGATAAAATAGATAATTTTGAGGGGAAAATTTTCAATAAGAATATAATTCATTTATGATGATTGAAAAATTAATCACTATTTTGTATATACAATATATTTGTGTTGTGGATACCACTCAAGCCAACCTAATTACCTAAATAGGACCAAATAAATGATCATACGACTCAATTAAAAGTTGTGCTAGCCATATGACAACTACATATATGCCTATAACACATCATGTCATTTGAAAATGATTATAGAATGATTCTTTAAAACATAGATTAAACATGGAGAATCATTTCTTGATACCACATTGTGTTAAAAAATAAGAATACTGAGAGGATGGGTTGGGGGGTCGGGGTTAGGAGGTGGGGGTTGGGGTGGCGAATCAATATTCCCTTAAAACTTTAAAATCAATTGACTTAACACTTTGCAGATTCTTCTTAATATGAATATAATAGAAAGAAATGTAGAGACGTCATTCAAAGCAACATACACAAGAGAACACCATATTTTTATCATGGAAACCATGTTAAGGGAAAAATCATTGAGAGGGTTAACTCTCAATATAATATAACTAGTTATAATATATTACAAAAGTGCTCACTACAAGGCTCATTGCCCAAAAGAGAATAAGTAGACAAAAATGAACCATTAAAATTGCATCTAACATATGCATGAATTCAGTTCCTTTGAGGCTCAGTAAACAGACTTCGCACACTTCATTAGCTCTTCTTTAATTCACATCTGATTCAATCACATATCACCACATATTTCATATCTATATCCTTATTCGCCATATATAATCACCAAAGGAGTACACCAAATATATATGTCAATATAATTGTACAAAAAGGAAAAGGGGGGTGCAATGAAATAGATAGGGGTAGTCCACCTTTTCTTAATGCACAATTGGAAAGAAGATGACCCAATTGACTCAAGTAGGACTTAAGCGCTAAGTGAGTGTAATGATCCTTCGTGAAAATGTATTGGGATAAGTTGGATTTGAGGGGATATGAGAGGATGATGCAAAATAGAATGCAAAATAGGAAAAAAATGATAGATTTTAGCAGACACAGACTGACAGAAAATAGACAACATGTAAGTACCTAAAATAGTAGCCAAAAGATAGTACTACCCTGTGGTTTCAATTGAAGTTGATTTGCAGGGTATAGATCACCTTGGGCATTTTATTCATGGGTACAAATCACCTAAACCATTATGTATGAAAGGAAACTAAGTGTGCGGAAAACAGTTCCCTACGCTAAACTCCCGAGAAGAGGATCGTGCAAATTCAGATTTAACCCTTATCAATTACAGAATGATAATACAATAACATGCATACATAGAAAAATGAGAATGACACAATGATTTACCCTGGGGAAAACCTTTTGGTAAAAAACCCCAGCACTCCAAAACTTGCACAATGTAATAATCAAAATTATTACTGTTTACAATACACTTGCAATGCAAGTTCTTCCAAGAGATAATCGACACTTGAAGACAAATCCGACAACATACCAACAATACACTAACTTCTCTCCTAATTCGCAACCCTAAAAATGCTTATATCATGCGCTTCCCTTTTTAGGGCAACTTCCAAAAGGCAGCCGTATTAGGGTTTTACCATTCTCTAAGAAAATAGGAACCCGAAAGTACTCAACATGATCAGTTGCCACATGTCTTGCATGTCTTCACCCGTCATCGAATCTTTCACAATTAGCTCTTACAAATATTAATGACCGTCATAGGAATCCGTCATAACCATTTCACTCATGATTACCTTACACATTGTCCAAAGTGCCGACATTTGGAAAATAACCTCTACCACAGAAAAGGGATGCTTAGATCCACCTAGACCAAGTTTGATCATCCTTGTCATCTTCCAAGTGGAGTGAAAACACAACATGTCCACTCAACTAAATGACAGAACGAATATCAAACTTAAATACATTATTTGCAAACAATTAATTATAAAACAAATAATATCAAATGTAAGGAAATATACAAGGTTGAGACACCTTATTCCTAACAATGTACCATGTACTTTTGTCTAAATTTTTCACAGACAATCCATCAGATCCTATACTTTCCAGAAAAGTCCTGATAGATTTGCCACATGTTCTTGCACACAAAAATAAGGAAAATGTTGTAGAAAGGGGTTTTCCTTGGTCAAACCCCAGTTGAGGAATCAACCTTAAAATTAAAATAAAATTTCATGTAAGGAAAGTATGTAAATATAAAGGTAAATGTTACATCTACCTTGTAAATGTATATACCTTCATAAAAAGATATTGAGATCACGCATATTTATGAAGATGCTTGTAAGTTTCTTAAATTGTAGTTGTTGAACCTTGGAATGTAGAAAGGAATCAAGGATGCCTTCACAAATGCATTAATCTGCGAATACTCCTCATAGATCTTCAACGATGTTATGCTTGATAGACACTTGCTTGGAAGGAAGAATGCATGTGGATGGTCAAAGGATATTTTTTCTTAGTTGAGAACTCCTCTACTTGTCCATCATGGGAGAGAAGCTTGCTACAATGGAGAAAATTTCCTTCAAAGATGCTTTGCATGCTTGAAAACTTGATCTTGAATGCTTGGATGCAAAATTGAAGGAGAGCACTTGAATTCCAACTTTCCTTATGAACTTGATGTCCAAATGGGGAGAGATAGGCCACGTTTATACCTCTCACAATATTTCAGGGCTTAAAAATCAGAGGAGGCTGATATTGGATCTAATATCCCACTAAAACACTACAATGAGCCATCCATTTGAATTTGGGCCCAAATCTCAAGGTACAAATCACCCAGGGAATTCTGTACTTGAGGAAATAGAATCAAATTTGCATGGGGAGTCGGGAAGGAGGAAAACATGCTAGAAATAAAGGAGCTAGGTTGTTGGATCAAGCATGATAGACATGAAATCTTGAGAATGCCAAAATGGGGCCTAATTGAGAATCTAATTATAGGTACTTACTCTTTAGGAATTTACATTTACCTCCACTTTAGCAGGAGTATGAGAATACCTCATGCTCACGTTAAAGTAGATCAATGCATTGGAAAAATAATATTAAGGTCAAGGAGACAAGGAGACACCAAGCCCCCAAGTGACTTAGGTCCTCATAAAATACAAAAACAAGATAAAAGAGGCAACACGAGAGAGAGAGAGAGAGAGAGAGAGAGAGAGAGAGAGAGAGAGAGAGAGAGAGAGAGAGAGAGAGATGACCAACTATCCTAGCAAAGAGAAGGAATTGTTGCAAAAGATAGAATTGATAGTCTAGAAAGCTAGGAGATGATAATCAACCCATTGAAAAAGGATATCCAAGCGATGCATAGTCCACTAGGAAATCCACCAAAAGAGGATCAATCCTTAAGGAAAGCATAGTCTTCATTAAGGGATCTAGAAAAAAAGAGATCATTCCTAAGGAAATCATAGTCTCTAAACAGATCTAAAAATAGAGGATCAATCTAAAGATCCACTAAATAATGCACAAGGCATGATAATGAAATCAGAGGGTAAGATTAAGGAAAGCATTGTCTCCTTAGCCACCTGCATAAGAGATTGCATTGAATCATTGTGTGTGTGTGTGTGCGCAAAATGTGAAACAAGGAGCATATTTTATGCCCCTGCATTAAAGTGATTGCAAATGCCTTAATGGGAGAAATTAATTTAACACAACATACATGCACCCACAAGAGATGTTTCCACTATGAGATGCCCCCAAAAAAGGATAAACAAAGGGAAATGAAACACATAAAAAAGAGAGCACAAAAGGGATCTACTAACCCTAGGGTTGTATGATCATATGATAATTCATGTATATAATAAATTACATCAAAATGAATCGACATCATCCTGCAAAGGTAGAAAAACTATGATTACAATGGAAGATCACATAAGAGATACAAAAAATATTCTTTTTGGGTTGTCATTGTGAAGATCATAAAGAATGGTTCTTACCGCTTTGCATCATCCCTAATTAGACAACACACAGGCACATTTACAAACGTTAGCACATGTACAACATATTTAAGAAATGAGATAAAAATAGAATAATGCCACAATAGTTTGATTCATTTATCACCTTGCGTCAATGGAAAAATAAGGGTCGTTTAAAGAAATCTAAAAATATATATAACAAGAAACACATCATAGGGGAAATAACACAAAAAATAAAACACATAAAAGAATCCATTGTACAAGAGGGTCTAGTCAAGCATATCACTTCTGCCCCCCCATCTCAATCTTTATTGTTTAGGGAAGGTGGGAAACATGAAAGAAGATCAACATCGAGCATAGCAGATGGAGCTATCACAAGTTCCAAACAAGGATCATGCTCTAATGATGAGTTACTTTGTTTATCACTAAGAGAAATAGATGATTGTTTTATAAATCTGGTAGGTAAATCATGATTAACATCAATAAGATCTACATATAATCAAAATTGTATGCATTAACATCATTTACATTAGAAATATTTTCATCATCAAGAGTATCTTCTTCATCCAAATTAATGACAATAGAACCTATGATACGAATAAAATCATTATGTTTGTTCAGTTTCATATGCTTAATATTAACTTCCTCCCTTGGGCTATGCATAGGTTGGTCATAGGGAATCAAGACATCAATACGTTTCTTAGGGGATGAAAGGTTTTGGGAAGCAAGTTGATGGGTCCTATCATGACATCTGTGGTGGAGGTCATGGGAACAGTGGTTATGTTTGGTTTTGTTTGAAATTTGAATTGGTTTAGGATCAATCAAAATCAAGTCCTTTTATTCTTGAGAATGAATAACGAAAGGAACCACACTAGGTTGAGAGATAACAATTACAAGACGTTTGTAAGATATAGGAGGTGGAACTAAAACATAGATAGGAGGTATGAAAGGTGTCAAAAGAAGTCCAGGTCCAGGGAAAGGAAATGGAACTATAGAAGAATTTCTAAGTTCAAAAATATATGTGTCTTTAAATTTTTGATAGGATAAGAAGTAATTATCTTTGCGAGATTGAATTGGTTGATACATGATAGGCCAAAGAAGTCAAGTTCAAAGTTTCCAAGACAAGATAAAGGCCGATAGAGACTATGGTTAATCATGATGATTTATCCATCATGGTGAAATTTCAAACATTTATGAATAGGAGAGACTATATCTTTCATGGAAGTGATCCGAGAAAGGAAAATTCTAACTTGAAACCAATCAGATGTTGGGATGATAATAAAGGTGACATCTAAATATATCTTAGCAAATTCTATGGGAAAGGTAATGGAACCAAGGGTAAGACAAGTGAAACCATTAAGAGTTTTAATCCTCACGTTTGATTTGTCATAGGAGTACTGATGGAGGTGTATTGTGTAAAGATGTTCTTCAGTTATAACATTCACCATGCAAGTAGGATCTATAAGGAATCCACGAGAGGGAAGAGCATTAATCTTCGCAACAATGTAAAGAGGACCATCAGATTCCCTAATAGTCTCCTTAGGATCAAATGCAATGAAAATCTCAGGTGTTGGTTTGGGTATGGTTTCATATTAATCAATTAGGTTGATAATATTGTTGGCCTCGATCCACTCTTCATCATATTTAACAATAGTAGGAGGGTAAACAACATTGAAAAAAGAAGGTAAATAATGGGTAGACTCAATGGTATTGGTAGAATGAGAAGGTAAGGGATTGGTATAAATTTGCAATTTTTGATTGGGAGGGGAAACAAATTTATTTCCTTGATCATTAACACCCTCAACATATATAGTATTAGAATAAATAAGGTCTTGAACAATGGATTTCAAATGGAAACATTTATCAATATCATGACTGGGTTGACAATGATATTGGCAAAAAGCTTTGGGATCAAAGTTTTTTTTGGATTGTTTTGAAGGATAAATTGGTTTAATGGGAGGAAATTTTAAGAGATTAGTATTAATAATTTTCAACATCACATTATGCAAAGATTCAAAAAGAGGTGTAAAATAATAAGAAGATTTAAAAATGGACTGCAAAGAAGCCACACCTTTGGGTGTTGTTGTCACTTGTGCATCAATGTTGTTCGATGAATTTTTTATCTTGATGAAGCCTTTAGATTTTTGAAACTTTCAGAAAGGTTGAGATGCATCATCATTCTTATCAACCGAAGCCATTAGAGTGGTGCTCTCAAGTTGACTCACTTGAAGTTGATAACTATGAAGCATTGCACACAATTGAGTAAATGAAGAGAATTCATAAAGAAATATCTTATCTCTAATGTATTTTTTTAAATTAGCAATGAAAATGTGTTGAATATCAATATCATACACAAGATAAGAAATTTGAGCATGCAAATGCTGAAATATACCAATAAAATCAGTCACTTTTTCTTTAACACCTTGTTTATAATGCATCAAATCAATCAAAGAAATCTTATGACCAATATTATTTTGAAATTGTTGAATGAAAGCATTAGCAATTTCTTGAAAGGAATCAATAGAATAAGAAGGTAAAGAGAAATACCATTGCAAGGTCTTATCTCAAAATGTTCTAGTAAAATATTTAGCCATGGGTTTATGATCATGATAAAAGTCACTACACGATGTTTGAAATATTTTTTATATGAGTCAAGGAATCACCTTTACTGGTATAAGTATCTAAGTGAGGTATTTCCATGTATTAAGGGATAACAACACTAATGATTTCTAAGGAAAAAGGGATAAAAATGTCACAAGTAGGAATAGTGAATTTGAATGGAGTCATGGAGGCAATTTGTTGTTGCAAGGATGAAACAACTTGAGAAATACTATTGATAGTGGATTCAGTAGAAAGGTTGGTATGAGACATGTGTGAAAGATTTGGAATATTATGATAAAAGGAAGGAACGTTTGGATATGAAAATGGAACATTGTTGTAGGTAAGCATGGATGGAGGTTGGGAAATACATGGAACACTTGAAGGAGAAGGAACAATAGGATTAAGAATACTTCCAAGAATAACATGTGTAGCATTAATTTTTGAAATAGATGTAGTCATGAGAGGTGGAGCATATGTAGAAACACTAGGTAATTAAGTAGGAAAAGGAATAGAATGTTCAAGACTAACAAGAGGTTGAGTTAAACCTAGGTCTTGAGAATAATCTTTAACAAGTTCAACATTGTTATCAATGAGATGGGAAATAACAAACAAAAATTCAACACTATTCTCATCATTGTGAATTATCTTCCTTATTATTTATACTAAAGATATTACTTTCATATAAGAGTATTCTTGTTCTAACCATTGCTCAAATTTTGCAAAGTCATGGGAAAGCTTTTGCACTTGGATAGTGATGACATGTAACTGATTAAATGGTTCACTATTTTAAGTTGAAGATGATGCAAGACATTAAATCAGTTAATGGTTTGTATTGTCATTGATGTCAACTTGATATCATCTGTATGGTCATATACATAATGCCAAAGAATTCAGAGAATCAATGGAATAAAGGTTATGCCTTCAACAATGCATAAAAGTCAAGTATTCACTAAGTGACAAATTACACCGGTGGAGTGCACACCATCGGTAAAGACAGAGATAAAGTCACAAGTGATACCCGACGAGCAGAAGACAGTGTTGCCCAAAAAATCAGAATCAAAGGATGCCCAACGAGCTAAACAAAGTGTTTCCCAACGAGCAAGATCCAATGATGCCCAACGGACAGAGATCTTGAAGCTAACTAAAGCGACACCGACGGAACTGGCAGTTGTCACCGGCGACGAACTGTAGAGTTGACCGACAGAACAAAGAGATCATAAAATGACAAAATATCTAGCTGGCAGAGCTAAAGGATAGACTTAATTGGTTGTTTGATTTTTTTTATTAAACCACAGTTAAGTAAATGATTTGTACAATTGGCAAGAAGATAACTACGAGATAAATCAGGAGTTAAAGACGTAAATCAATTTGGCTGGATTGTTTTTCATGCCAAGAATCAAGAATCAAGAACCTAGAATTAAGGAACATCATGTCTATATAAGAGACAAGCATAATTCACTTCAAGGAGATGCCAGCAAGCAATTATATACATGGGGGAGTGAACTGATAGAAGATGCTAAAGAGAAACTGATGAAGGATTTGTTAGCTCTCAAAAATTGCACCCTGTTAAGTTTGCAGGAAACTTAACCTTTTGGAGAAACATGGAAACATTCCAAGGTTGTGGGTAACCTATGACTGGAATGAATCTCCGGATTCTAGGCCGGCTTCCTATCTGGTGATCACCTGTTTGCCTTTTTGAAAGATTGAAAACTGATGGGGAAAAGGGATAGAAGGATTGCATGAAAACGTAAATAGTTGAAATGAAACCTAAACTAAGGTGATCCACCAAATTTGACATGAAAACATAACACACACAGGATAAAGCCCCGGTTCAACTAACTGAATTGGAGGTAAAACACAAATCTCTTGTATAGGCATGCATTAATATTTCATAACAAGGTCATGATTAAACCTGTTAAGAGGAAAGACTTCACAGTTAACAGCTCAAAAGTAAGACA
>MU228154.1:7011317-7056002 GCA_018584345.1 Thuja plicata | reverse complement strand
GGATAAGGGAAATTCAAGGAATATATTATGGAAAGAAGAAATTGGTTGACAGAGTGTCAGATATTTTTAAAATATGTGTTTGGCATTGTTGTCAAAGGGAGAGAATGTATGTATCCATATTATCATCAGAAAAATATTCATTATTAGATTACTCCAAACAGGGAGAGATCATATCCAAAGGGAGAGAATTGATAGAATTGATATAAAAGTTGCAAACAAAAGATAGAGACATCAAAGAAGTAGAACAGTCAAAAAGGAAACAACACATAAGAAGAAGAAACAGAAAGCTACAAGAATCAAATCTGAGCTAATACAAAGCTCACCGGTAGTCAGACATTTTATCGATTATCAAAACAAATTGTTTGGTAATTTGATGAATCTCAATAATTGTATTTCATATTGTATTAGCAATAGTATAGTATGATAATATAGTATGTTGCCATCAATTCCAAAGGGAGAAATTGATGACATGTAACTGATTAAATGGTTCACTATTTTAAGTTGAAGATGATGCAAGACATTAAATCAGTTAATGGTTTGTATTTTCATTGATGTCAACTTGATATCATCTATATGGTCATATACATAATGCCAAAGACTTCAAAGAATCAATAGGATAAAGGTTATGCCTTCAGCAATACATAAAAGTCAAGTATCCACTAAGTGACAAATTACACCGACGGAGTGCACACCATCGGTAAAGAAAGAGATAAAGTCACAAGTGATGCCCGACGAGCAGAAGACAGTGTTGCCCGACAAAGAAGAATCAAAGGATGCCCGACAAGCTAAAAATAGTGTTTCCCAATGAGAAAGATCCAATGATGCCCGACAGACGGAGATCCCAAAGCTAACTAAAGTGACACCGATGGAATTGGCAGTTGTCATCGGCGACAAACTGCAGAGTTGACCGACAGAATAGAGAGATCAGAAAATGACAAAATATCTAGCTGGCAGAACTAAAGGATAGAATTAACTGGTTGTTTGATTTTTTTTATTCAACCATAGTTAAGTAAATGATTTGTACAGTTGGCAAGAAGATAACTACGAGATAAATCAGGAGTTAAAGCCGTAAATCAATTTGGCTAGATTATTTTTCATGCCAAGAATCAAGAATCAAGAACCTAGAATTAAGGAACATCATGTCTATATAAGAGACAAGTATAATTCACTTCAAGGAGATGCGAGCAAGAAATCAGATACACGGGGGAGTGAACTGATAGAAGATGCTGAAGAGAAACTGATGAAGGATTAACTTCATGCAGTCCTAATCAATCAAGCTGACGGAGAGCTAAAGAATTCTACAGACACTGACGAACATAAAAGCACAGCATCACAGAGCAGAAAGAGTTAAGTACAAAGGAATTGTATTGATACATTGATCAGAAAGATATTGTAAGTAAATAGATCTGAAAATTTGCAATTCAGTTGCATTAGAAACAGGTCATTTTGTTTCAGTTTAACCATTGAAGCATTAAGTCTCTTAACAGAGCAGGACTTAACAGTCTTTTGTAATTGAGGTATATCCTAACAGATTACTAGAAGGTTGACTCATGATAGTAGCACCGATCTTACCTAAAGCCTATTGATAGTCTAAGAAGAAGGCTGATTCAAGGATGGTAACTTAAGATTTGCATAAAACCAATTGACAGTCATTAGACTGATTCAAGGATGGTAGCGTAGATGCCAGATACTTAGTGACAACCTATGTATAAAAATCCTCTAACAAGGTCACACTTAACCGTGTGTTTGTAACCTTAACAGGGTTGGCTCCTAACAGGGCTCACTTCAGAAGAGTGAAAATTTGGGGTACCAGTCCTAGTGGTTTTTCCCTTAACAGGGTTTCCACATTAAAATCCTTGTGTTATATGTGTATGGTTCATTAATTTATTGTTTTGAATTCTACATATGCATTTATGGATTGATTGGTATACTCTACATATCTACTGAGTATCGGTAAATACAGTTTACTGCTTATCGGTTATCAAGGAGAATAAGGACAGAAAAGGTAAACCGACAGAGAGTTATTTGTTTCAAGTATTTCAAAGGCATGCATCTTGTAGGGACTTAATAATTTGAGAAGTATTGATTGGTGGATTAAAGTTTAAAGCTGGATAAAATACTGAGGCCACTGATTCACCCCCCCTCTCACTTATTACTAATAGATAGGAGACATTCTTAAGGTTTCATCTTCATCATGAGAAGAGTGGGAAGAAGTTCTCAACAATAGTGGGAATGCCATTAGTAGGCATGTATGTCTCATCAAGATTCCTAGGAAACAAAGAGGACTCAGGATCAAAAGAACCCATAAGCCTATGGATTATCCTAACCAGAATGCTATAGGTAGGACTTAATTTTATAACACTCATGCACAAGGAAATTAAACAGAGATATGTTTAAACAATGAAAATAAAGGAAAATGCTAACACTCATCAAGTTTATGCAACATTAATTGAATTAAGCATAATTGTACATGAAACATAATTAAGAGAACATCTAACCATCAAATGATAATGTATACAAAGGATATCTAACACCAAAATTAGAATGGAAACATTATAAGTCAGGTTCACCAAAATGTACACTACGAAAAATATGGGAAAGGAATAGATAGGTGTAGTCCACCTTTTCCTAATGCATAATTGGAAGGAAGATGACCCAATAGGCTCAAGTAGGACTTAAGAGATAAGTGAGTGAAATGATCCTTCATGCTAATATATTGGGATAAGTTGGATTTGAGGGGATATGATAGGATGATGTAAGATAGAAGGATAAACAAGTATGTACCTAAACTAGTAACCAAAAGACAATATTGACATGTAGTTTCAATCTGAAGTTTATTTCGAGGGTATAGATCGCCTTGAGAATTTTGTTCCTAGGTACATATTTCCTGAGCCATTCTATACCTTGTACTTTTTTCTAAAAAATTTACGAACAGTTTGTTAGATCTTGTACTTTTCAAATTAAGTCTTCATAGATTCGCCAACTGTTCCTGCACATAGAAAAATGACTTTAAAATATTGTGGAAGGGGTTTTCCTTGCTCAAACCCTAATTGAGGAATCTGTAGGATTTGAGAAAGACAAATCCACAGTTTGCCAAGAACACCTATATGCAAATGACCTGTTACAAGAGAGAAGCTGAAGGAGACAAAAAGCAGAGCTTGGAAATACTCAAGAAGTGAGAGCAAAAATATATTCCAAGATAATGAAACAATAATTACAAGTTCAACCTTAAAAGGTGAAAAAAACCCTAAAGCAAGGAAAAAGCTAGGTTGCACATTAATAATTAATATAAATATTAATTATAATGCACCTAAGAGATAGCTTAAGTAAACAGAGTAATAAACAACTTAATTAATTAAACTGATGTGATCTAATTAATAAGTGTAAAATATAATTACTCTAACACCCCCCTTAAGTGAAGCTCAGGAGGTAAGCTAACCTAGCATAGCTATGAAAGAAGGAAATGGGTCCCGACAACAAGGCCTGATCAGGTACCCAATACAAGGAAATCTCTGTAAACTGGAGACAAAGGAGAAAACCCAATGGGAAAAACCCCTTTCCAAAAAGAGATGGAACAAACATGTTGAAAAAAACCATGAAGGAAGGAAGGCCTCAAGAAGACCCCCCAAGGACAACATCCGTCACCCCAAGCATATAATGCAACTGAAGATAGCGCAGAGATGCAAAAGGTTTAGTGAAGATGCCAGCAACCTGCACATCAGTAGGAATGTACTCCAAAGTGAGAACACCATCTTGAATCTACTGGCGGATGAAATGCATATGAAACTCAATGTGTTTAGTGCGCTAATGCTCCACTGGGTTGCAGGAAATGTGAATAGAACTCTAATTATCGCACCACAGAACAGTGGGACGATCAGGAGGAAAACCAAACTCAATCATCAACTGCCAAAGCCATAAAATCTCCTGACTAGCATGCACTCTAGCTCTGTACTCAGCCTCTATAGATAAAAGTGTGCGAGCAATCTTCTTCTTGCACGACCATGTGATAGGACCGGAGCCAAGACAAAAAACAAAGCCAGAAGTAGACTTCTGATCATCAACATCACCAGCCCAATCTGAGTCAGTGAAGTCAACAATGTGAGGAGCCCCTGATGTGTAATGAATGCCACACAAAATAGTGCCCTGAATGTATATCAAAATATGCTTGGCATCTTGCCAATGACTCTCAGGCGGCTCATGTGAAAACCGAGAGACAACACCAACTGCAAAGGAAAGATCAGGGTGAGTGTGCGTTAGGTATAATAAACTGCCAACCAATTGTCGATACAATGTAGGATCCATTGAAGGCGAAGTGAAAGAGGTAGACAAGGTAACACCCTATAATACCCTTCTGTATGTGACACTTATTCCTTATTAACTTTGCTTGTCATTTTGTCTTGTTAGGAGGGTTAATTATTTGATTTATTAAGTTACCAGTATTAATGTGAATTGTATGTGTATTAATGATGTTAAAAAATAATATAACTTATTATTAATATCTAATACTTAGTTTAATGATAAGACTTTAGTTATCAACTGAGATTTTAAGCAATAAACTTTATAAATACGATATTAATAGTTTGTATGAATAATTAATATATACTTGTTATAAAGTTGGTTTGATATATATAATCGATCTACATTAATATTGGTGTGTCACCATGCTAATATAGTTGCAATGTATTATTATGCCTTAATTTGTTCATGAGATTATAATGTTATTGAACCCCTATTTATTTTGGAGTTATATGACAATGAATATCTAAATAGACTAGCAATTATATTTGTGTAATTAATGTAATAAAAATAATAAAATAGATTTATTATATTAATGTACGTATTTAATTATGTGTATATTACTATATTGCCTTATGTGTGCTCCTGATTATAGTGATGCTCTATTTAGTAGATCATTTATGTCAAATAAAGATATAAATTAAATATTGATAGAAGAACTAAATAGTGTAATTGTTCCCTAGAGGCAATATTGGATAATTATTATTTTCTTATAAGTAACCATAAATTTGAATTAATATATTTAATAAGATAAAAATAAGTTGTTGAGCTAAGGCGAGAGAGGAGTTTGATGTCAGTCGATAGAGTGGGTAGCAAGTCATAGGATCCCATCACTGTATCTTTTAACGAGGAGGTCACAGTATTTCAGAGGGGTGTGGCTCGAGGAAGTCAGTAGGATGTGAATTCTACAGACTTTGAGGAGTCACAAACCTTGTGATGGAGTTGTCTGGCACCTTTAGTTTGTTGGCCGACAGTTCACGTGAGGGGGGAATTGACTTTATTAATTTTACGTGGAGCGACTACCATTTTTGGGGGAGAAGATAAATATATTTTGGGGATGAAGGAATGCTGAAAAAGACAATCTGGGTGAGGGTGTATTGGATATATTGCACAAGCCTAGATTTTCCATTGGGAGGTGCTGGATAATCATCCTGAGAATGCAGACATACAGAGGAATATGATTTTAATCCTAAAAAAAAGGCTCATGGGTGCCCACATTTAGTGGCACACTAGTAGACCAACAATCCTTCATGAATGACATTCCTTCCATACTCCTGAGAAAATTGATGGCTATTAGACACGTTGTGGACTGAGAAGATCCGAATTCAAGATCTATATTTTGGCTGCCATAGGTATCAGATCGAAGGATAAGGAAAGCTGTGACCTCTTAGATGAATATATGCATCTCCAATATGAGTCTTCAGTCTAGATTTTGTGCCATACCATTCTGTTTCAGATTCATAGGTTCCAGCTATGATTTTCAGCGACTAATAGTTTCCCCTTCTAAAGGAGCTCGCGCTTCACCAACAAACGATTCGATAATGGGAGTGGAGTGGAGTGGAGGCAGAGGTAGATGTAGTGAGAAAGGAACATTCTCACCCATTTTCTTCTTTTGCACCAGCTATCTGCAGGTGTGTGAATGTCATCAAAGCGTAATTTTAAAGGAGCTCAAGGACCTTTAGAAGGATCCTCCTACTTCTGGCAGTGTAGGACCAATTGCGGAGGACATGTTCCATTGGAAGGAAACAATCATGGGACATCTGGCCAGCCTTTATGCTGGTGCTATATTTCTAGTTAAAATCCATTCCCCCTGGTTATCCATTCAAGCCACCCAAGATTATTCATTTATTATGCTTTTTTAAGTGACTGGGGATACGATTGATCAGTTGTATTCATCTCATGTAGACATCATGTTGCTGCTTGAGCTCGATAATGGTAGTATTTATTCTGAGTTTTAAGAGTATTTCATGTAATGTGTTGTATCGTTGATTTTTTGCATGAACACGACATGAAATTTGGAGATAGTGCTTCTAGTATGCTTGTGGTGGATGTAGTTAAGATACCCAGAAAATTACTTACCTATCTCAGAATTGGAATTTTCGGTAAGAATTAACTATTGATAAAACATTGAATAAGCAATTTCTACAAAGTTTTCCCTTGTTTTTGTGGTCAAGAGGAGGACACCATTGTTTACGTGGTTAGGAGGAAGACGTCATAGTATTTGCAGTATGGGAAGGAAGACTGGTTGTTTTCTTTCATATTCAGGTTGTAGCCGGTTGTTCGATTTGAGCTTGGCATGCATCGACAAGAATTACAGACACGGGTGTATCTTACACTACAATGTGCATAGCAGCTACATTAGAAGTTTTTCCAGGTATGGATATTTACTTTGGTCAAGTTGATCTTGTCAAAAGAAAATAGATGCGTTCATAATTGTCGAGTCTAGTCTCTATTTAAAGTTTATAGTAAATCATTTACGTTTAGTATTCTATTTCAATTTTATGGTTACTCATTTACGATTAGAGTTCCAAATAAAGTTTAGATCCATTAGTTCTTATGAAACTTATGATATGATGTTATATGAAATATTTTGGACTAGATGACTGCAGATTTATGATTAATTTTGTTAGAATGGATAGTAAGTAGATAGGATTGTTTTTTTTTTCTAATAATGTCTAGTTGTGATCATAATTATGTATTTTGAATATCTTTTACAAATTTATGATTTATGATTATTACAATTTAAAGATCATTTTTAGTTGTTGATAGAAAGTAAACTCTTACCTCTAATTAGAGACTTTATTTCATGATAGATATGAATATATATTTTATTTTAATTATAATAGCTTACTTTAAAAGCTTTCCTTAGTGGATTAGGGATTGTCTGGATAAAAGAGATCTGTCATGTTTCATTTGTTATGCATAGCAAAGTCCTTAGGTTAAATGGCATGTCAAAGCATCAAAGCATGTCAAGAGAATACTTCTGCTGGTAAATGAAGAACCCAACAGAGGACTGAACAATCTGCAGACCAAGAAAGTAGTGTAACAGACCAAGATTAGTCATCTCAAACTATTCCATCAATGCACGTTGAACATCCTGAATCATAGAAGATGAGCTACCTGTGATAAGAAGATCATCAACATATAGAACAAGGATCAAAACCTCATCCTCAAGGCGCTGAATGTAGACTATATGATTGGAATGGCAGCGTGTGAATCCTGTGGAAAGCAGAAAAAATTTCATCATCTTATACCAAGCTCGAGGGGCCTATTTTAGACCATACAAAGAATGTCGAAGTCTACAAACCAAGGAGGAATCCTGTACAAATCCCTGCGGCTGTTGATGATATGTAACTGATTGAATGTTTGAAGATGTTAAGTTGATGATCATCCAAGGCATTAAATCAGTTAATGTATTATATTTTTATTGATGTCAACTTAATATAATATGTATGGTCATGGAAATACTGCCAAAGACTTCAAAGAACCAATGAATCAAAGGCTATGCTATCAGTAATGCATATAAGTCAAGTATTCACTAAGTGACTGTATACACCGATGGAGTGCACGCCAATGGTCAGAGTTAAAGAGAAAAGTCACAGTGTTACTCGACGAGCCAATGCACAACATTACTGACAAGCAAAGTCACAGTGTTTCCTGACGAGAAAAGCACAGAGTAACCTGACGGAAAGAATTTGAGTGTTGCCTGACGGAAAAGAGAACGACGGAGATCCTGATGACAACTAAAGTCACACCAATGGAACAGCCAGTTATCACTGATGACTAACTGAAGTGTTGACCAACATAACAAAGAGTTCAGAAATGACAAAATGCTTAGCCGTCAGGAGCTATAAATAGACTTAACGAATGCTTATCATTGTTTTAATCATCCAGATAAAGTCAAAGATAAGTAATTGATTTAAAGCTGATTTGTCCAGTTGGCAAGAAGATCTCTTTAAGATAAAACTGGAGTTTGCTTTAAATCTATTGGTGAGAATTATGGATCACGCCAAGAATCAAGAAAGTCAAGAAAAGATAAAACATGTCTATAAAGAGACAAACCCAATTCATTACGAATGGGGGAAAAGTGTTGGGTGAACAAGAGAAGAGGAAAGATGCTAAAGAAAATTTGAAGGAGAAGAAAGTCTTCATTCAGTCCTGATCAACAAGCTAAAGAAAGAGCTAGATTTTGCAGACTCTGACGAACATGTGAGACAACATCATAGAGTAGAACAATGTGGAGAAAATGTATATAATTGATTATATTGATTAGAGAGGTAATGCACTTACAATAGATCTGAAAATCTGGAATTGAGTTGTATGTATGAACAGATCATTAGTGTTTCAGTTTAACCATTGAAGCATCAAGTCTCTTAACCAAGAAGGACTTAAAAGTCTTTTACAATTGAGATACATCCCAAGGAGTATTAAAAATTTTGATCATAAAAGTAGCATTGGATATGCCCGATACCTATTGACAGGCCAAGTGAGTGTTTGATCAAGGATGGTAGCATTAGATGCCAGATACTAGGTGACAAACTATCTTTTAAATCCTCTAACAAGGTCACACCTAACAGTGTGTTTGTAACCTTTAACAAGGTTGGCTCCTAACAGATGTCACTTAAGAAGAGTGAAAATTTGGGGTGCCAGTCCCACTAGTTTTTCCCTTAACAGGGTTTCCACATTAAAAATCCATGTGTTATGTGTCTATGTTTCATTACTTTACTGTTTTACATTTCACATGTGCAATTCTGGATTTATCGGTATACTTTGCATATTTACTATGTTTCATTACTTTATTGTTTTACATGAATAAGTGTATCACCTGATATGATTGAATAATACCTCTGTTGCTCGGTAGCCTCTATTCTTGGTTCTTGATAAACAAATTCACCTTTTTTTGTTCTGGTTCTTGAAACTTTTAGTCTGATCCATAGATGTGCTCGTAGGCTTCATTCATCCTCTCATCCTTCCTCACATGTATAATGAATGATTACAACATCTATTTATAAAATAGATTGGCCTAATTAAATTTCATGTAAAACAATATTAACTCTAAGATCACAGGTTTGCAACTTTACCTTGATCTTCTAGTCTATGTGTTTTAAATCAGCTAGAGTGATTAAAATACTTACATTATTGTTTCTTGTCCCTAAAGAAATGGTTTTAAAACAAATTAAGACTCTATAAATAGAATAATACTATTTATCTGAAGTGGAATTCAGATCCACTTTTTGCGGGCTGCAACTGACTTTCAGTTTATGTCAGTCGGTTATGCTCTGAAGTTAGTTAGACTGTCTCTCGGTGTTCCTTGCTTGAACTATCTCTCAGGTTCCACTTTAACTATTCTCTCAGTTTGCACTTTGTCCTACTCGTTGGGCTCCTCTGTCGGGTTCCTCATTCTCCTTTCCACTTTGTATTTTCGGTTTACACACAAAACTATGTCATTGGTTTTCTTTGTACTTAGCATTTTTTGGTGATCTCTGATATCTGTATTTTCAGTTTGCTCTCTATCCTGTCTTTCGGTGTATGTTTACCGAAGATCTTCTTTGCATACTAATGGAAAAATAATGTCATCACTTTATGATTAAATATGTAGATTACAGAGAAGGTGGTTCAAATTTCTAGGAACATGGGTGGCTTCTATTACACTTGCAGGCTTACTTGCCACTATGGTTCCTAGTGTATTTGAAAAAATTGAGCAAGCCAATATTTTGGTTTAGAGTGGCCTATTCAATGTTATGAAGGTCAATCATAATCAGATTTACATAAGTCACATGATACATATGCTAAAGATTGCATAGTAGACAATAAAAAATTAGAGCTACATACAACTAAATACAACATGAAATGGTAGTAATGAATAACCCACCCTTGAAGAGAGAGATATAACCATTCATTGTGTCAAAAAAAGAGGAAAAATCATAACAACATAATGCATAAGGATATAAAGTTCATTAGCTAGATAATTTTTCGTAATGATGATGAACATATGGATATCTAGACCCTGAGTATGTATCAACAAAAACATTTACAAAGAAGAGTATTCTAGACATTACGTTAAACAATTAAGTTTCATGTCTACGTTTGATCTAAAGATGACCTAGTTTGTTGACAAAACTACCAACTCCAAAGAAGTCGTCCATCATAACATTCCTATCATCACAAGTGAAAGAGTCTTCATTGTGACCATGGAAGATACTCATAGCAGTGTAGTCATCATTAGTTCAAGATAGCTTGAACACCTCCCACATCTCCACCAGTTTATTTTCAAAGCCAGCTCTATTATCAAAAATTGATCCAAGCTTGCCAGAGATAATGTTTGGATTGATGGTCTGAATCCCTTGCGCAACTTTTTCTGAATTTTCGAAAACAACCACATGCGTAACCACCTTCAAGACCCATTCTAACCGGTCGGTAACTTCAAAGAGAGTAGAAAATACTAGTTTATAGATCACCCCATCATGTACATGCGAGCCAACAATATTATGTTTCAGAAGGTAGTGAATAGCATGTTTGATGTCATCATCACGAACATTAAATAATCTGGAGCACTGTTCTTCCAAGGACTCCAAATGAAAACATTCAATATACAAAATGTTCTATCCATTGAGAATACCTAAAGCAAAGTAACATTAATGAATAAGTATGCCAAGATAATGATGCATACACATACATACTAATGTGTGTGTGTGTGTGCGCGCGCGCGCGCGTGCGCATGATTATGTAAACGTACACATAATTATGTATATATATGTATGCATGATTATCACACCACTTCTACGCTTGTTTATCAGTCTTATTGCTGTCTATGCTAAGTTTCAACTTGCAAATTAAATGCACAAATAAATAACCAGAAAGAAGTTCTATGCCTCATGTTTTTCATTTTGTCACACGATTATATCTGATTATAAACAGTTCAATACAATGATAGTTAAGTTGCAAGATAGTCTTACCTAGTGAATATGTACATAAACATTTCTATATGAATGCATTGGGTATGTTAAAGAGTGGGCAAAATACATTGATCCAATAACAACAAATACATTGATCCAATAATAGAAAATACATTACAAATGCCAAGCTCATGGTCTCAATGAAATAAACAACGTATAAAACAATATATGGTGCACAACAAAAACAAGCATGCAATGACAACAATAACATTGCATGATGCCTGAGCTCAAATTCAAAATAGTAAGTGTATTGATGTATGATCTAATAGCAGCAACCTCATTGATCATTACCTTTGACTCCTCCATCATTATAGAAGAGATAACTACCTACAACTATATTTCATAATTCCTCCTTTGAAGTCATAGGTTAGTTTAGAATGGAGAAAGTATACAAACAGACCAATTTAATCCCAAAACATCATTCATTTCTAGATCAATACTTCTATTATAGATTTCAAATTGTGAAAGCTTTTGAGAAGCTTTGTGATGATTTTATTGAAGAGATTAGACTAGATATGTGTCAGTTAGAGTGGAAGTGGTGTAGGGCACCTAGGACTTGATTTTTCTTAGGTTGTTTTCAATATAATAAAATATGTGTTCTAGATCATCCTATGTTTTTTCTTAGTCCATCTTGTGTGGACAAGGATCCTCTGGTCATTGTAAAAAATTGCACATTGTGAAAATATTGTCAATGCAACATTTCACTAAAATGTTGCTCGAGTATGCAACTTTGATCCCAATGACCCTAACTGAATTGGAATCAGTTGGATCGGTTTGGGAGCTGTTTTTATGTGGAAAGATGCCTATCCAATCGGGACAGAGACAGAAAAAACATTCTGGAGCAAGTTTTGATGAGATTTCACTATTTTCTAAGCATTTTTCTAAGTTGTGTGGTTGTGTACGGATTCTATCTTCTGATCCAATAATTCCATAACATTCCTTAATGAATATCTTTTTGTTTCACTTGGTTTTTTTTAATTTGGTTGTCATTTTCCGGAGTTAGAGGGAAAACTGTGTCTGCGGGTCGAAAAACCACAAAAATTGGGGTCGGGTTAGAAGATGTGGCCCTAACTTACTATTTCACCATGGGAAATTGATGCCACTAGGTAAAGAGTAAGTTAAGGCAAGGTTATAATGAATTCCAAAGGCTCAGAGTCATGGAAGTTTATTTGGGGCTTGAACTTTGATGCCCTATGCTAAATATTGGGTATGTATTTAGCCTGTGAGAAGGAGAAAGGCATGCAGCAGCACACCAAAAGTGAACTTGGGACTAAGTACTGATTGAATCGAGGTATTTGAAGACCATAGAACCCTTCCAAATGACTGTAACTATGCTAAGTACCCAACTTTAGACTAATCCATTAGGCCCTAGCTTAATCTGATCACTTAGGCTAATGTGTTGTTGTGACAGTTTAAGGCTGCAGGATTAGAACAGTCGCTTGTCACTTTGGGATTTAACCTTATGGTGTTTGAAGGTCTTAAAAATATTGTAAGGGAACATATTAAATTTTTCTTCTCAGACAAAACTTATCCTTTCCTGGATTATGCAAAGAGAATGGGGCCAAGAGAATGCAAAGAGCACATTGTGTATTTTATAAGTCTCAACTTATAAAAAACACTGACTATGAGGCCACTAGAATGCACACATACCATAGTATATTTTATAAGTCCTCCAAAATGTTCCAGTCCTATAGTATATTTAATGAGTCTTAACTGGTAAAATACACTATAAAGTTGGTACATTCTAGTGGCTTTATAATGACTTCGTTCACCAATGCCTATATTAGATATAGTATTGGTACCTAGTGGCTTCATAATGACTTCCTCTACCAATACCTATATTAGAAATAGGATCCATTACTATTGAGCTGCCAAGACATCTGACAAACATAATTAATAACAATCTTAATCACCCAAATTTATTATGCTTCCATTTGTTTACAAGGTTGACAGGGCAATGGAACCAACATTTAGTTGTGAGAAATAGCTATATTATTTACTGTAGAATAGTTTGCATATTCATTGCCTCTCTTGGACATAGATTTATATTATATTTCTGTTTACTTTATGCAATAAATCAAGCCTATAGGCTAGCACGGATGGAAAGACATTGAACTGGAAGTTTTAGAAAAGTAACCTGTCAGGATGAAATCATAAACATGTATATATAATGTGTATATCTAAATGTTCTATAACATATCTTTCAAAAGATCTAATATTTACATATTTTCCATACATAATGTTCCCTACAAACCATAAATATAGTATGAAATCTCAAAGCTTAATAAAGTGACAAGGATCAAATACTAAACATGATCATTATAACCATGTCTACAAGATTTCTAAATAATAAGCTAGTAATTACATACAAAAAATTACTCACATTTTATAATTATGATGAAATAAATTTTCCTAACCCTGACTTATTGAATTATAGGGTTTGGTCAGTAGAAATAATGTAACAATGCTTGCATTATGTGTATGCATCGTGTCTTCATGCATTCATATGTAGAATTTGTATTTCAAGTGCATACTCCACGCGTGGCCTTATTTTTGAATTATTAGGATGGAGTACAAGTTATATTATATTAAAAAAGCATGAATTGGATTCACCAAACCTTATTGGATTCTAGTATTTACCATCAAGACAATTCGCATAGAATGCATCTGGTTATAGAAGGTGGACCATATAAAAGAGATCATTCATTGCTTGAGGACAAGCAAATTTGGGAGGGTAGGACTGTCATATCCCCTGATTTGAAGCCTATGGGCAATATCCGCATCTTGTCCAACCAATCATGTGACGTCTTTACAAGATCAAATTATAAAGTGACATAATAAAATCGTGTAGAACTCTACCATATAAAGAACTTATAATAAATAATAACCAATATAAAATATAAATAAATTTATTATGATATATCATTAGTATAATGATATGATATATAATTAATATAATAATATAACATATGATTAATAATATCAAATACTAAATATAATTACAACACAATAATGAATAATAAATATCAAATACTAAATATTCAATACAAACCTAAAATGTGACTAAGACCATGATAGACATGACTTGTAGAGGAGTATTAAACTAGAGTTATAATCAATATTAAGAGTTATAATCTAGTTGATCAGAATTGATCACATGATTAGTCAATTAAGGATTAGAAGGAAGAATAATCAAACCACGTATATTGACAATAAACATTAAGCGATGGTGAAACTACTAAACCCAACTTGATAGGAATTATCTGGAAGACCCAAGACTATGAAGACAACGGTTAGCAATTAAATTAAAATTGACATTGTTAACAAGTTGATTAATATTACTTAAAATCAATAGCATATTAGTTTGAAGACTATTTATCGAATAGTAATAGTGTTCAAGCAAGACAACCAATCAATAATCAAATAGTGGGAAAAGACCTATTCAACGAATGTACATTACATAATGGCATCGATCTATTAAGGATTCATAAACTTCCATTTAGGCAGCAACTTCATAGAAGATTAATGCAACGCCAATATCTCAGCACTCATAATTTAATTAGCAGTGATTAAAGGAAATGAGTATATCATGACATTTAATAAGAGACAATTAATATGCTTAAGACAATGATCTGAATACAGAATAATGATTATCCTAGTGATTATTAAAACCTCCACCTACAACTCCTACTTGTCAAGTTGATCACATGCAGCTTCATTAAATAAATTACAAATTAACTTTCTTACATAGTCAAGAAATGCATAGCCATTCACAGTCGGGCGCATTTAAAACTAGTCTAGATTCCTAGTGTTAAGTCAAAGAGTATATCACGAGGACAGAAAAGAAAAGGCTGTCATAATCTAGGAAAGGATAAGTTTTGTCTGAGAAGAAACTTGTGGGTGTTTGTGGATATAACATTCACTGCTAAAAAATAAACCCTAAGGGCACATATTACATTTTCCCCATTATTTGAAATAAGTAATAAACCATAAAACAACGTTTGACTATTAACATTCATTGCTAAAAAATAAACCCTAAGGGCACAAAATACATTTTTGCCTATTATTTGAAATAAGTAATAAACCCTAAAACAACATTCAATCAAATATGAGCTCTAAACAATTATTATATTATATATTTAACAGAAAAATAGTCCATACGTTTATCACATAGATCTCTACAAAATTCAGTTTGTATTAAAAAATGTTACCTTGTACATGTAGATAGAACTTTGCTCCTTCAATGTTTATCAAAGATCAAAAAAGCGGAGCCATTACACAGGACATTACACCCTAGCCAATTACACTGTCTTCGCACTCAGCAATTTGACCTAAATTTTGCTTTGTCCCGCTCCTTTTCTCTCTTCGGCAATAAAAATCAAAATGATCTGGTTTCACTTTTTTTTTATGATATACCCCGAATATGTCGGCATTCCGATGGTCTACCCATCGAAATTGTGACACTATCGGGGACTATTATAAAATAAATTCACAAAAAAAAAAAGCATCCGTCGGAAGTTTCCGTCGAAATTTGGCCCCAAATGTAGTAGTGTATGTTCTATGTACTCTGTAACTTCTCACTTCACTCTCTTTATCAGTTCTCTGATTGCAACCCTAAATAACACTGATTGAAATCACAAAACCCTAATTACATCACTAACAACAACAACAACAACAACCATTTCAATATGAGAAGTTCACATTATATACACAACTTGCACTGACATAAAGCATACCAAAAATGAACTTCAAATACTTTCCCATGTAAGCACCACGTGCCAAAGTGATAATATCGATGTATAACATGCTTTATCATGACTGCATTGGATCAAGATAAGGTTTGCAAGTTATATGTCCAAGGTAGTCAAACACTTTTTGACTTCTCTAATGCATCTCCAAAAATCCACCTCATACAATTACATCAATCCGATAAATGCCAACTCAACACTTCCATTACCTCTATTCCACGTCATCATATCACCAAATATAATCGCACTTACTATACCGCTCACCGATCAAGGATCTACCAACTGTTGCTCAAGAACACAAGTGTTCTTACCTATCTTATTGTCTGTGACATCAAAAAATCTCCATTTATGTCAGTCTTCATGTTGAAAGTTGTCAATTTCACTTATTTATCCTTTTATCTTGGATCACCCTATCACATTACCTTAAATTAAATTATTCAAAGCTTCTCAATCAATCATTATTAACAAAGGATAATTGACTCATTTAGTGTTTAATTCCCACTTGAACCTATTGGTTTATCTTCCTTCTAATTATACATTAGGAAATTGGATATATCCTTTGCATCATTTTTCTTATTGTGCAAGAGTAAGTGTCTCCATAGTCTCTTATTTGTTCTAAAATAGGCCCTTATTTCTCAAAATACTTTTGTGGGAAGGAGAATATTTTGGTCTCCAAAAATGGAACTTGTGTTGGGAGGTCTGGGATGTCCACTGCCACTGGAATATCTTCTCTCCTGGATGTTAGCCTGTTGATTCGAGTGGATATGACATCATCATCAGAGAATGTATCTTCACTATCATCATTCACTATGACCATTTGGGGTTCCCTTTACGGCGGCTAAGAGGATGAGGCCTTTCATTGAGGGATAGGGATTTTTTCGCTCTGCTTTTTTCCGTTTCTTCCTCGATACCAGATCTTGTTGTTTTTCATCCCCCTTCTTTCTGGGAACCCTTATCATTCTTTCTTTCATACCCTTTGGTGGTCTATGGGCCCCTAATTTTCTCTTCACCCTCCAGACATATTTGGGTAGGTGTATGCCCACGTATTGGTGGCTCTATTCAAGTTATGCAACACTTACCGCTTTAATGTTTACATCTTCTGAGACCGACAAATAAATGGAGGAAAGGGACCACTGATCCACTTTATGCTCAATATAGGTAGGTTCCAATACCTCACCATCATCTGAGAAATACTTCGAGATGTCCATCCAGAGCCCAAAAGATTGAATCTAATAAGTCATTAAACAACAATGCCTCTTTCTCCTTCTGTCAAAGTCATCTTGGAGACTAGCCCAAAAATCCTCCAGAACATAAGGGTGTGTATTGGGATGGAGATTTTTAATTTTCTCCTTGGGGTCATAAACGTCCCTTGTGCAATCAAATTCCTTGATATTTAGGCTCTACAACTCAAATCATGCATCCTAAGCTGTCAATATATTTGAACACTTATAGTGTATGATGTAAAAGCGGAAGCCAACTTTGGGATTATGCTTCAGTGTCATGAGAGCCTGGGACTCGACAATTTTCCTACAAAATTCTAAGAGGATAATTTAGTCACTATAGTGTTGGGGTGGGAGGAAGGTTTTCCCTATAAACCCATTGATCCTAATGTACATAGAGGTTTGGTTTTGGAGGAACCAGGTTCCCCATATTTTCACCAGCTCCATGGAATCCTTTACAAACTGGTATCCCACATCACCAATGAGCTTTTTGATCACTACATATAGGAAGGTATCATTTCTACATTTAAAATGGGCAGTTGCATATGTTATTCTCAACAGATAATATTATTCCCACAAGGTGGCCTCTTCAGGGTTATTTCCCATGCTACCTTTTAGATCTAACCTAGGATGTTGTAATTTGAGTTGAGCGATTATCCAGATGACATATGATGTCGTTTGAAACTTCTTGGTGTCCCCTACCTAGCATATATGCTCATGCATCTTATCGAGATAAGTTGTGCCCACTCAAAATTATCCTTTCCCTTGATTATGGTGTTGATGTAAATTAAATCTATGGATCATAATACTAGGAATCCTCCTTCCTGAATACCTTTCTCAACATAATTATTATATCCTGCACTATGGGATTGAATTCCGCCCAGTTGGTGTGGTATGTTATTTTACTGCTAGCCATAAACAGTAAAATACATATTCTTCATATTCTTCACTTACCATAAAAACTATTTGGAAGTCTAGGATTCAACAGATCTAGAGAATGACATCTACAGGGAATTCTGCCACCTCATTTCCCTTGTCATCGATACATTGCCTTATATCTTGGTTGTAATGATTGGAAATGGTGAGGATTAGTTCAGGTGATTCAACCACCTATAGAAAAACTGCAGCCTAAACCAACCTGAAGTTTTTGACCTTTGGGTTGAAGTTAGTGCTTGAAGGTGTGTTTTGTGCATTGGTTATAATTGCATCAAGATCTAAATGGAAAATCTCATAGTTTGTAATGTTCTGCATGATACACTCTATCTTAGATGGCCTAAGGTGCTATTGATATTGGTACTTCATGGTGATTGGAAACATTCTAACTAGATTTCTACTTTGGACTTATTTCCTACAATGACCATAGGTACAAGAGCCGCCATGCATTCGAAAGCTCCTATGGAAGGGATAAGAGCGAGGATTAGTTAATATTTTATAAGTATTAATTAAATTCTAATTATTTTTATTTAGAAAACCATGGTCACCCTAGGGTCCTAGGAATATGCATGTTTATGATTTTCATATGAGGTGCAAAGTTATCCAAAGGTACAGGATCGTGAATGATTCCTTATTATACCTTGGCACTAGGGAGATGGGTTTGAACTATCGGGTTTGGAATTGTTGAAAGGTGGATAATAAATTGGTATCGCATCATATGGATTTTTAAACCCATATATCCGAAGGTGCCCTTTTTTCTTGGTGCTTTGATTTTAGGAAGTGAGGACTAGACATTTGGGTTTGAGTTAGGCATGTTATTTTGGCAAGGAAAAAGTAGGAACTCAGAACCAAATTTATGGAGTACCTACAATGTTTATCTTTAGTTTCCTTGTGTTAGGATTGTGGGCTTGATGTTGACACATACAAAAGGGGCTTTAATAAAATTCCTTTAGAGTCAAAGGTCTAGGATTATTGGTTCAGAGCTTCATAAAATTGTATGCCAAATTGGGATGACTTCGACAGTAATTCTAGAACACATGTTCTGAAATCCCTTCGGAGTAGTCTTTTGGATAAGTACTGCGAGATTTATGATTGTGAGAAACTTTACCTCCCTTCTATTTGCTTTAAGATTTGATTATATTGATTTACTAGGGTACTGGGGATCTTGAGGAAATGCGGTAAGCTTCATAATTTTTTCTCTTTTGGTATTTTTAGGGCATGAAGTGTACCATAGATACCCTAGTTAGGTTCTTTGCTCGATTTTCAAGGAAACTTCAATAGTATGGGTCTACAAAGGAATAGGATGCCTTCACATTAAACACACTTTTGGGGTTGGTATAAAGCATGTGTCCATTTTATCCATACTAACTAGGGCACATAGGTAGGGCATTTAGAAAATCCCTAATTTATGCATCTCAAGCGCAACTTTATGATGCATTTTGATTTAGGGTATGCACAAGCGCGCAAAAGGGACAACCAAGTTGATTTGAGGATCAAGCACGTGGATTTCACTGTGAACCCCTTATTTCTAACCTATGGGGATGAACAACCTAACCTACAAAAAATGACAAGGGCCAAAACAAAAACCATAAGAACAAAAAGAAAAACGAGCAAAAGCCAGTGGAGAGAGGAGGAAAACCTACCTCCAAACAATGAGAATGGAAAAAATGTAAAAGAATCGTCAAAAATATGTGAATACAAACTTGAAATTGACTATGCAAGACTCTAGCTTCGATATTTTGTTTGCAGGGAGGGGTCTGATATTTTTTAATGCTTTATGAATGCAAATGAGCCCTTTTTGGCCCTTTTTATAGTTGGTTAGTTAATTGCATTGAATGCACTTTGTACTTTATTATTCGATACTAAAACTCTAGCATGTTAGGGACCAAAATGGGAATGTTGAATACTTCAAAGAGAAAAGGACTCTCAAGTATCTCGATATTTCAGGTTTCAGCCCAAAAAGTGGGCAAACAACAACCAAAAGTGGACTCTAGGGAAACTAAAACACAAAAGGAAAGAGGGACCCATTATTTTCCAAGAAAAATGTAGGAACTAGTATGTAGGGCATAACACACCCCTTTGCTGAAATTTCCTAAAGCTTTATTATCACCATTATGGCATATGACCTTTTCACCTCCATTTATTGTTGCATCACATTCCTTCACATTCTTACATTATGATTTAGTACTTGGTCAAATCCTCCTCATCCCAACTTCCATCCCCTTCCATCCCACTTTAATATATCATTGGATACCAACTTGTATGTTCTACATGTTTTTTATTGATATTTTTAATATCTATGTTTGTTAATTGTTATATTCCTTGTTCTCCATCCATCGCACATTCATGTGTGTCCTAATCCTTCATATGATGGTGTGCCTTAACATTGTGTCTTTTGGATCACTATGATATTTGTAGATTATTCATTTTTATGTTAGTACATAGGAACATCGTACATCATCATAACGATCTATTATATCATGGTGCAAAACACCAATGCCACACTAAATAATAGATTGATTTTTTTCATGTGGAGTTACTTTGAGATAATTTATCCTCCATCCTTTTTAACCTTTTCTCATCTTACTTTCATTCATCCATCCCCTTTCCACAAAATTATGGGTCATTATAGCTATATTATATCCTTGTGAAATATCATTATCAATCATATATAACCATGCAATCTGGAATCATATCATTCAAATCATTAAAACAAAATCAATCAAAATGTTCAATCCTCATCCATCACCAATTCTATATTAGTCAAATGTACATCATCCCGATATGATTTCTCTCAGCTAATCTTTTATCCATCATGACACATCTTTTCATCTTCCTTTGTATTTTCAAGATACCTCCTAGGCTTCATTTTTATGAATAACTCTCTTGAGGAAGAATCGCTTCCATTGTCATTTGTATTCATCTAATCAACTAGGGAAATTTACCACCAAAGCTCTACTTCATCCTAGTTTTTATTCTTCTTTGACACAATGCCACCTAGTCACAATATTGTATCAAAGAGAGACAAAACATAGATGCCTAATCTTGAACCCTAGTACACTTGTGTCTCTATTGATTGAATAATTACAATATTTAGTTAATTGACTTCACCTAATATACCCCAACTAATTAAAATAATCTTATTATTTAATTAGTCTCTTTTTCATCTCATACGTATTGATATAATTTTATTATTTAATTAGCCTTATTTTTAATCTCATGTAGATAAAATACTTAAGTGTATTTTTCTTATTGTGGCTATATTCTCTCAACTAAATTCCAAGAATAAAAGGGGGTTTAAATTCACCTTTTTCCTACATTCCTCGTGGTTGAAAGAACTTTCTATTTTTGGTAAGTACATACTAGCCCTTCATAATCCGACAACCACCAGCACGACCCTATCTTCTCATTCATCCTCTAACATTGATCTTTGCATCACATATCTACCATCCATCGCCTCTCCCAAAACTCTATAAATTAAGGCACCATCCTATACTCCATCCAATATATTCATGCTAGCCATATGTTGTCGAAATAGGCATCTTCTTGTGCACAATATCATCAACGATTTTAATCTCTTGGAGTAAATCAAACATTAAATGTTTACTGACACCTTTATTTTGATTGATTCCTTTGTTGTGTTGTATTTAATTTCTTTGTATGTTGTATCTATGGTTTGTTTTGGTTTGGAGTGGAAAATTTGCATTTGATTTGTTTACTATTTGTAATTACAAACTAACATTTATAGTTATATTTGTTTTGATATATTCATCACTGTTTTATTGTTGATAGATAGTACTACTCTTGTGTCACATGGTTTTTAGGTTGACAATGACATGTTGGTATACAATTTCATTGATTATGATACTTGTGATTTTCAAACAAAATTGAGTACAAATAACTAGTTTCTCATCTATAAAGAAAATTTATTTGAACTAATTTTTATTAGTCTCATTTAGGGGACCTCCCCTTGATATCCTCCCTCTTATGGAAGAAAGATAATGTAAGTGTTATGCTACACTTGAGAGACAATTTTTCCAACTCAAAGTCTAGAAAGCCAAAATCTTCTAAACTTTGGCTTCAACAACAATTATATATGGATGTGAGATTTGGGGATCCAAACTTCACATGACCAATTAGGCTCATGTTGAAAAATTTCTTACATTCATTTTATCTGGAAACATGTAGGAAAATGGCTAACTCCACATGCAATTACTTTGGTTGAATTTGACATTCATCTTCCTCATATTCTAGTTGTTTTCACATGTAGTAATGGTTCTTCATAATTTAAGCTATATAGAAGATAAACAATTGAACATATTAAATATTTATTCAAGGCTCTCCCACCATCTTTAAAATTATGTGAACAAGAGATCAATATCACCTAAATTTCCTGATACATAAGCTTCCTACAAGACATTGGTACTAGTATAAATCACCTTCCTCTTATTACCTTATCTATGAATTCCCCCAAAGTATTGAAAATATGTATTCATAAAGACATTAAGACCTACATAATATCAATTTGAATAGAACCATTACCAAAAATATTGCAACATTGATTAAAACATTATATTCATATAAAAGATGGAAAGATTAATCCTTTTAACTACACTAATATTGTTTTGTTTGAGATTTCCTTCCAACCAATTGTAGATATGCTCTCATTAGCTTTGCATAAAGTCAATACAATATATTAAAAAAATAATATATTCACAAACTTTACAATAATGAAAAAGAATCAAAAGCTTATCTTGTTTAGATACCAAGTCTATTATAAGATCCGTAATAGATTTTGCTCCCCCTTCAAAGAATACAAGAGAATACATTTTTTTATTATTAATTTTGATGTCATGGTCATAACGAGCAGGTATTATATCATTGTCTTTCTCCTCGCAATAATTTCAAAAGAACATGATAATATTCTGCCTTACGAAGATTCACATATTTAATCAAAAGACAATTCAGTCGTATAATCTAAGTTTTTCTGTGCTGTTCGTATCAGAAAAGGGTCCACCCTTTTCTGTTTGTTTATATGGATAAATCACACATCTAGAGTTTGAATCATCTACACTGACCTTTAACCACATTCTTTACGGTTAGTTTGATGTGGAGGCTAGTCACCATCTATCAATTGGTAAGTTGATCTCATTTCATTTTAGGAGTGTAAGTGTAATTTTGTTATCAACATGGTATAGAGCATTTGTAGATGATATTATCATCATTTTGAAAGCTTTTTTTCCTAATATCTCAAGGATGTTTATTTGGTTTTAGACAATAACTTGTTAAATTGCAATATATTATTTAATTCATTTGGTGAAGTCATATTCTAAATCTATACTATATTTGTACTCTATATTGATGACTTAATGATCCATGATTTGCACCATATTTGTGCGTTTATTAGATTTGGTGTAAACTTAACCTCACATCTCTTGTATAGCACTACATCCATCATATCATTTTTATCTTGAATCTTGCAATTTGTATTTAAAATCCATGTAACCTTGAGTATGGTGATTGTTGACTTTATAAAAGATAAAATGTTGCATTCCCATGATAGGTCTTAGATATTCCTCTAATTGGGTTCTAATGGATGAATAGTTGGAAGAATAATTGCATCATAACTCTCATTAAATTTTGAAACATAAATTCCAATGGCTCTTCTAACTTAGTAAACTTTCTAAAAGTGTGAGACTTAAATGATGGCACATTGGAAGGATTAGCCATACAATGTGCTTTTTATTTTCTACCCTTCGAATCATTGCTCTCTTAAAAGTGTTAGATTTTTTAAAATCACAAGGGTTATGTAATGCCCTGCTAGGGAACCCGAGGACAACATAAATTTACTAAAGAACATGGCACAATTTATTTTCTTTAAAGTACAGTAATGATTTCAACTTAACATAATGCTACACATAATGTCAACCCAATAATTGATACATTATATCAACAATATGCAGAAGTGTTAAACATCACCACATGTCCTCTTAGGTCCCCCGACATCACTATTAAGCAACACATAATCATATAACTAGATAAGAAATTTTTTAATGAATTAATGCACAAGTTATCATCATTAAACTATATTCATTTTAATTCCCAAATACAAATGTGGCTAATCTATAACAAAATAATATATAGATCCATGGTGACAGTTCATACTCACATCGACCTATCTAACTCAAAGATTACATTACAATGAATCTTTGATTCATGTTTATAGTTACATAAACACCCATTTATACAGAGAGTATATAATTAAAATGTCAATAATCCATAATACATAACATGGTACAAAGGTACAATAATAGTCATTTATGTACATGAAGCATAAAGCCATAATGAAGGTGCAGTGAAGATGCAGAGAGAATCCAAGTGCCCACGAGCCAACCAATGGACCTTGATGGATAAAAAGAATTACCACCCCAACTGGAACCCTGAGGCCCACTCCCACTGAGTTAAGGAGGTAGACACCAAGGCCTCATAAAACACAAGCAAACCACAACAAGGATAAAACACAAAGAATCCAAGCATACACAGAAGTTCACAAGGAGCACAACAAGGGATACTATAGGCAAACCACGAGGCTAACTAGAGGAGATTCTAAGACACATGCAGGAGAGTTTCTTCACATAGTTCCTGACTATCCTGGGTTACCCTAGAAATCTCTCCCTAGACCCTGGCCCCCAAGTGAGAACTCATGTGGAACCGACAACCTTTCATTAGGAAAAGGAAGATAATTTTTCAATTGACACCACACAGGCCACTAGGCCTTCTCTAACCAATCCATGGTCCATGCAAGATTTCGCATGGCTATGGGAGAGGAAACTCATTTATCTTGATTAATGTGTAAACCCAACCCAGTTTATTTTATTAATTTATCACTTGATTACAAATACACAATGGGTTACCCTAGCGGCCACTTAGGGCCTCGGGACCTATTGTGAACCACTCTCCTAGCAATGCTCCTAGTAAACCCTCTCTTATGCTCCAACTGAAAACAAGGGGCTTAACCAATCAAATAATCATCAAAGAAACCTCAAAGATTCATCAAATCCAAAGAGCCACAAAAGAAGAGTTGGAGCATAAAGAAAAGAATCCCGAAATCAACATGAGGATCCATGTTGTCCAACCTCTATATGGACATCAACAAAATATAGAACATGGTCTTATATTCTTTAACAAAGAACCACATAGGAACTCTTTTAAGTTCCAAGTCATAATTTTGATTGCCACCTCTCATTAATCATCACAACTCCATGTTAATAACAATTTTGTGGATTCACTTAATAATTGAATTCAAATAGAACTCCATGAAACCTCAAAAAATCATGATGCTTTGATACAAAAGTGACAACAAGTCTAAAAGAATTACATGAAAATAATACAAAAGTGAAAACAAGTCTAAGTCGATGACCATAAATCAACTTCCTTACCCATGCCCCTGGCTTCCAAGGAATTCCCAAAAACCCCAAAGTTGAAGCAAAGAACAAATATTACCGAAGACATTCAGATAAAAATTTACCAACACAACCTTCACTAAAACTTAAGCATTACATGGCCCGCTAATGGGCATGGGAGGGTGCAACCTCTTGCGGATGGAAATAGGCCTAGGCCTAGTGTTTGGAAAACTCCATCCCCTAGATGGGTCAAAATCAATTTTGATGGCGCTTCACGCGACAATCTGGGAGTTTCAGGGATAGGATTTATTGCACGTGATGAGGAGGGAGGAGTTTTGGCTCTGGGAGCTAAACAGTTGAGAGATGGAACGAACAATGAGGATGAGTGTCTGGCAGTAGTAGAGGCAATCCTGATGGCGAGAAGACTAGGAATAAGGAAACTTCATCTTGAAGGTGATTCACTCCTAGTTGTGAATGGCATAGCCAAAGGATAGATGGACACTTGGTATTTGAACAAACATATTAGAAGGATTCAAGACCTGATTGGAGAATTTGAAGATTTTAAAGTCTCACATGTACTAAGGGCGGAAAGTGATATGGCAGATAGACTTTCAAATGTGGGTGTCGATGGATCTTTAGAAAATAAATTTGATCTTTTTGAAGATCTAAGGATCTGTCCCTAGCAGTGAATAGTAATACTAAAAGATTATGTAAAGTATTGGAGGGAAATCGACCGGAAGACTCAAGGTAAGGACCCCAGGGTTGGGAAATAGCGAATCTTTACATAAGCCTAAGCGCACGTGGAGCTGGCTGCTTATGAAAATAGAGGTGGCATGACATAATCTTACGGCTCCCAAGGATTTCATTACAGGCGAGGGAAGAGGTGGTACAGAATGACTTAATGCGAAGGCAGTGCATTTGATGGAGTAATGATGGCATTGGTAGACGCGACTCTAGAGACTTCGGGTGTCTATTAAACCGGGAGACACGGAGGAAAGCCACATTGTAACTGCAAATTGAGCAGCAACAAGGCAGAGAGAAATGGAGGCCAATTTCTCACTTGGCACGAAGGGGAAAATTATAGCGTTCGTTGGTCCCATCATGGTGAAATGACTAGGTAATGTCTTCAAAGAAGGTGGGAAGGATTTCTGGGCAGAGATCTACAACATTTTTGAGGAACAATACCTCCAACAGTGGTGGAAACCCCACACAAACCTAGACATCTAGTCGTTGTTATTGGCTCTGGGGCTTATGGTGGTGGCTTCAAAGGACGAGGTGCGAGCGGTGGTGAGGCAATGCATGTCCATCAAATGGATCAAAGGGATCGAGGAGGTTTTATAGAGGACGGAGGCTGGAGTGGGTTTACATATGGGAAATGAACCCATACACATGGTAGGTCACGGGCGTCGGGAGTTGCATCCCTTGGTCATTTGGTCCTCTGCCAGCCCAAAAGATCTCCACCTGGCTCGAACCCACCATGGCTAGATTGCGTATGTGGTACTGTTGGAAAAGTGGAAAAAGGTGGCGCAGGAAGGTGGTGGGGTTTTTGGGAGGAAGCGTAAATGCACACCCATCAAATCAAGTGCAGTGTTGGGGGAGGATGGCAAGCTGCAGGTCTGAAGGTAGATCAGTGTCGTACGGTGAGGAAAACCTGCCATGGTAGAATGCAGAGGCAGTGAGGTGGGCGGTGGTGCGAGCGGTGCCTCCCCACGAGCAGGAAGGGCAGGGTCGAATGCATGGAAGGATGGGGGTGATGTTGGAGGTACTGGCAGTGGTGGAGTGGGCATATACCGAGTTGGGCGTATACCGAGTTGGCAGCCTGGTGGACGAAAAAGGTGCCTTTGGAAACTTCTCGAAGGTGGATGTAGTAGCCTGGTTTAAATGAAGGGTTGGGTCTTCTGGGTTTTTTGGTTTTTTTGGTATAGATGAAATTGAAATGCATAGGATTGTCTCCAATCATTTAGCTAGGGATATATCAGTGGTTGATGAAGAATTTTTGTATGAATGTAATCTCGTAGCCAAAGATGGTGATTATGTACTTTTCTTCTAATATTAATAAAATACTCTATTATCGATCAAAAAAAACTTAATCATTATGTTTATAAATAAAAGAGTAATTTGATCCACAGATTGAACAACTTATAACATTACTTCTTAATTTTCATTACCAATTGAACAATTTAATAATCATATATAAACTACGTTTGACTACATTTTATAGTACAATTTAAATTAAGTTTTAAAATAAAATTTTAATCACATTTTGAATTCAGACCCTAAACACATATAATAAAATACAGATTCCATTTACAATATCAACAGAATAATAAAATACAGCTACTCTTCTAGACATTGAACTACAATCTAACTTACAATCTTATTAATATCTCTAACCTAATAATTTTATAAATAATCTTATAATCCATTCTATAAACAAGACCAACCTAATAAACATAGATAACTACATTTTAATAATACAATTTGATTTACCTCCTAGATTACATTTTAACTACTTCTTACACCATATTTTAACATAAAGTAACCAAATAATTAATCTTCTAATCACTATACATAAACTGAAAAAAATTAATCTCCTCTCAAAGTCTTTTTTTGATGAGACAAATCGATAAATATATAAATAAATTACCTTTTATCCACATTTTCACTTGTGGAGATTTTCTTTATAAACTTGTGTTAACCTATCCATACAGTGATGATGAATTCACATGTTTTATCACAGCATACAAGTCTATTCATAAAAACATTAACTGCTAGGATAAAAACACATGACAATGCTCTAGTGGCACAAAAAAAATAAACTAAAGGTGTAATAAAAACAATGAACAACATATAGAATTCAAATTGATAAGATTTCCACAATCCATTTGAATATAAAGCTTGAATTTCTGGTTTTGATTGTGTATGTTTTTTAGCATCAACGTTTCGGATCACACTCTGTGATCCATCATCGAGATGTAAGAGCAAAGAGCATGAAGGATCTGTAAAAACAGATCCTTCATGCTCTTTGCTCTTACATACTGATGATGGATGACGAAGTGTGATCTGGAACGTTGATGCTAAAAAAAATACACAATCAAAACCAGAAATTCAAGCTTTATAATGTAAATATTGTTAATAAAATAAAGATACATAATCATCAAGCATTGACATTAATATCCTATGAACAAAACTTGGAGAAACTCTTGTCAAAAAGCAGATTCAAATGTATTAAATGCCTACAAAGGAGACTTGTCAAAATGTGGGGTATAATAGATAAAAGAAAATGCCAGTATTATGCAAGAATGCAACCACGCTCATAAAACATCAAAACTATGGAGTTAGTTTAGAGTTGTCATTTGTTGTCTCTTAAACTGATAGTCTCATAAACGTCATTAAAAAATCTTCATTCATTCATTCATAATACACATTAAAGACACCAAGACAATAGTAATAATTATAAATTTCCATATATACGTTTCAGAAAATGGAACGTTTTCATCAAGCAGAATACACATATATGTAAACAAATCTAATCTTCTATTTGTTGTCATGCAAAACTAGTCTTGGAAAAACCTCAGAAATAATAAGCAGCAACAAATTCAAAAAGTAAGGAAACAAAAATAATCTTTTGTAGCCCCCAAATGACACTCAAAGACCAATCAAATGGTTGATTTGCTGACCAAGAATAACGCAGAGAAAAAGAAATGTATCTCAGCTAAACAATAAACCAAACATGACAAAATGAAGGCAATAACTCATTGAACAATCAGCAAAATAATTATATTGATCCAGTGTAAAATCTTTAATCAAACATCAACAAAATATTAAGCATTTGACTCAACCAATACGCCCATTACACGACACATCTACATGCATAAGTATACAACAGAAAATAGATCCTTCTATATGTAGATTATGTTTATAGAACGTAGAAACAAAAAGCAATTTCAAAGGGGAAAACATTGATATACTTACAATATATTTTCAAAGGGGAAAACATTGAGTTACAATTTATTTTTGGAAGATGTAAATCAATTTTTCCCCAATCTGAATGATCTTATAAATGCAAAAGAAATCCAATTCTCTCATGAACATCAACTAGAAATTTCATTTAAAAAATCTCCAACTTCAAGAATCCATTCCCCAAAAGAAGAATTCCAATTTCCTCAAAACTCCTAAATGACGATTATACATGAAAATCCCCCCCAAAAAAAACAATAATTTTATTATTTTATTATTGTTATAAAACTTTTAACTTTATTTCACAAAACTATTTATTTAATAATTCTATTAGGTTGATGATCATTATTTAACATTTTAATAAAATATACATATTAGTTTAATAATTCATAAATCAAAATAATTAAACGTCATACTATAAGATTAAGAAAATAATTAATTAAAGTTAATGTTATTTAACATTACTACATAATTAAACTATAATTAAATACTACGAAATTAATATTAATATTATTAATCAAGCAATACTAAATATATTAGGCCAATTAAGATAGTTAATTAAATATAATTAATCAAAAATGCACACAAAATTGACACATATACATGAGTAAGGGTATTACACGTTAGAAGATGTATAAGAACCTTAAGAAGATGGAGTATCAGTAAGCACATAGGATGTAAGAACCTATATTCAATATTCTTTAAAAAAGCACACATGCCTAATAATATATTCATGTATACACTCATTGATTCATTTTGTCAACTAAATTAAACTATTGATAGTTGCAATTGTATAATCTTTCAATTTGAGTGGAAATTATTTATCCAAAACCTTATCTTCATATGCACAATCTAAAGATGCAATTGTAGTGCCTCTTGTAGGAAATAAGGCAGCGAACAACTGAGAGGGGGGTGAATCAGTTGTTCCTAAACTTTCAAAACTTTCACTTCCCTCTTATACTTAAAACCCTTATGTTTGATTCAAACAAAATAAGTATGCATGCAAATATTGGAATTACGTTCACAACACATTGACACACATATTTTTATCGTAGAAATCCTATTAGAGGAAAAACCACAGTGGGGCTAATTACCCACAATAAAAAAATACCTTGTTAGAAGTATAACCTTATTACAAATATGGGGAATGCACTTGCATTCAAGTGCAGTGCCTAGAGCTCACTACTCAGATACAAAAGGGATACAACCCTGGGAAGGCTCACTACCTTACAAGACCACTACAATGGTCGATCATACAACAATCTGATAATTTATGAATTGAAGTAGCTTCTAACTTATGCCAAGATCAGTCCCACTAAAGTACAATATAGATATATGTTCAAATCCTCTATGAATCCTTTAGATGAGAAATTCAACCTTAACTAGATCTTCTCAATTGATCTTACAATAAATTCTAGGCGTCTACAATCAATCCTTCACATGTGCAACCACCACTTTGCCCTAATTCATCAACCCTTATATCAAGAACTTAGGTCGGAAAAAATATATCTTTCAATTTCATCTTTTTGCACCTAAATCAATGATCCTAATAAAAAATAATTTGCTCCAACATGCTTTGATCCATCATAATCACCTCGAGAGCATAACTTTACCCTAAAACATTTTACTGGTCACCCATAAAAGGTTTTACTAATCAAGTTGGCCAAGAACATAAGAAAACTTATCACCAACTTGAAAATCCCTCCAATTCTCATTACCTTAATCGATGTAGACTGCCAACTCATCAGGCACATAATCTGAGAGCATTCAAAGGCATCATGAATACCACTAAAACATCTGAACCCATCCATATTGTCGGATCTACTAGCATCTCTTGTGTCGAACCTCAAGAACATTACCACCTGCAACTGTAACATCTAAAAAATGCCTTGCAAACCTTCGGATCACAAACCCTTTGAATTCATAAGAACTCTACATGTCTCAAACACACTCCTTTATGTACGACCAAAAATATCAACCTGGGCATTCTCACAGAACCAATCTCTATGACTTTGTCACTTCACTATTTGTCACTTTATAAGTCAGTCACCATCTATAAACTCATAACTCATCTGAATCTTCATGTCAACCCCTGAAACTTGACATTGACCAAGTAGACAACCTCAACATTGTCCAATGAGGTGTGTGACTCCTCATCTACAAGGAATCATCCTCATTGGACCTCTCAACGTCCTATACCACTGGAAAAATAGACAACAAATATGTTGGTATCAAACAATCAATCTTTCTGAGAAATCCTATTGATATGTTGACATCAATGACAACACATCCAACTTGCCAATAATATCCCCCTTTGGCATTGACGGAAACATATTATGGACAAATAAATAATGTAATTAGAAACTAATACAATCTCCCTATGTGATTCACCATCAACAGTACTACCAACAATATCCAAAATTATCATGCAGAGTCTCTCTAACTCATCTTCCTTTAGGAACCTTCTGTCTCTACTCCTCCTAGGAACAAGCTTCCCATATACTGATTACATGCTCTTCTCTCCATGAATTTATCTCCCTTAGATATGTTCTCTTCTTCTTAGTTGAGGCTCTTTCTTATGTGCAAGTATATCTTGTTGTTCACATGCACTCTTCTCTCATCAACTCAACTTGAACTTGTTTTTCACATGCTTTTATCCCCCTTTAACATCAATGAAAAAGGTGCATCTTTTTCTCTGATCTTCTCTAAGTAATCATCATGTTTTCTTACTTACCTTTAACCTTATCTTACCATGCTTACTACTCCCCTAAGTAGAAGCCTTCAAAACACCAATCCAACTTGAAATTATATCACCCTGAAGTCCTCTGGATATATGCAACTCTCTAAATCTGAGTTTTGATTAGGAGGGACAATCACCCCCAACTTACCTCCAAGAGTTAACTCTTTTATGGTATTATCCTTTCTATTCTTGTTCTTTGAGTTGTCTCTATGCTTCTTTCCTTTATTTGACTTTATATACTATTTTCCTTTGTCATCTTTCTATGTTCTTTTGACATTCTGACCTTTCTTCTCCACTTTGTGCTTCTGGCCTTCACCATTCTTCTTCACATTCTTGTTCATTCCTACTAAACCACATTTGTTCACTTTCTTTCTTCTGCCATATCTAAAAATTTGTTCAGAAGCGATACATCTAAAGCGAATAATAATCTTCTCTCCACTCTCTTCATTCTTCTTAGTAGCACATTGATTGGTAATGTGACCAATTATGTTGCATGCAAAACATATAACCCTTTTTCTTTGACAGTATTATTCTTCTTTCTCACATTACTACATATGATTGAGCCATAATCATTCATTTTACAACTGGAAGATTGATTTTCTTTTCTATAATCCACAACTTTTTGACCAATTTTTCCACAATCAAAACACTTACCACTGAATTTATGAGGTTTAGATAGCGTTTTTGAAGTCTTCTTAGTCTTTTTCTTCTTCTTGGATTTATTCCTCTTTTTATCCTTGTTCTTCTATCCTTTAGATTTGGGCTTGTCTTGTCCATACTTAAAACATTTTTCTTTCACAATTCTAACACCATTGTTCTCTCTTTCAAGAAATGACTTAATTTTGGATTTCTTGATCCCGATCTTTTCCCTGTGATCATTTTTCATTTCATTTTCCCTTTTGATAGCTTTATTCCAATCATCATAAATTAGATCAACTTTTGATATTAAGAAAATCTAATTATCAACAATCTTTTTCATAGTCTAGACACCTTTATTCTTGTCACCAATAATATGATCTTTATAATTATTTACTCTTACATACCTTGGTGTCTTCTTCTTTACCACTAATTTTTTTGCTTCCTCTTCTCCACTTGTATAGGCCTCAACTTCTACATTCAATGTACCACCTTGTACTTGTTTTTGTTGTTCTTCTGGATTTCCACTGGCATCATGATCCATATGATAATATCCAACTAATTTGGATAGATTATCAATACCTTCATCTACTCTAACACTTGTACTTTCTACTATCTTCTTCAACCTTGTATTGTAGCACCTATATGCCTTTCTTTTGGTAGAATAGCCAAGAAATATGCCTTCATTACTTCTGGCATCAAACTTCCCTATATCCTCATCTCTTTTGATATAATATTTACTACCAAAAATCATAAAATACTTGATAGTAGGAACATTTCCACACCAAATTTCATAAGGTCTCTTACCATTATCTCATTTTATTTACACCCAGTTGACAGTGTAACTTGCAGTGCTAACTGCTTCTCTCCAAAACATCTGTGAAACTTTTCCTTCTAACATCATGGTCCTTTTTTTATAAGGAATGAACATTTTCTTCTTCTCTACAACTCCATTTTATTGTGGAGTCCTAGGTGCAGATAGTTGTCTCTTAATTCCACGTTCTTCACTGGAAAAGAATTAAACTCACCGGATGTGAATTCGCCACCTCTGTCTAATCTTAAGCATTTCAACTTCAATCCTATCTCAACCTCTACCATGTTCTTGAAGGTCTTAAACGTGAACAATGCTTTGGATTTTTCTTTCAAGAAGGTTACCCAAACCATCCTATAATAGTCATCAATGAATAACATGTAGTATCTATCACCTTTTATACTTATTATCTTAGCAGGACCACTCAAATCAATATGAACAAGATCTAACAATCTATTTGAGTTTTCAACCTTAGATCTGAAAGTAGTTCTTGTTTGTTTCCCTAACTGACATTTGTTACAAACAGTATTAGTAGGTTTCTTTACTCTAGGAATATCTCTAATAGCAGAAGTAGAACTTATATCAACAATGTTATCAAATTTCACATGACATAACCTCTTATGCCATAACCATATTTCACCTACTTGTGCAATCAAACAACTTCTCAAACTAGTATTCAAATGAAATATATTACCTCTTGTATTTGATCTTGTTGCAATCTCCTTTTAATAGTTATTCAAGATATTGCACTATTCATTCTTGAAATGCAGGTCATGTTCTTTTTCCAACAATTGTCCAATACTAAGAAGATTATGTCTCAAACCTTCCACATATAATACATTATCTGCATTATTCTTACCATCTAGAGAGATAGAACCTCTTCCTCTAATCATGCCACCATAATTATCTCCCCATATTTCCATACCACCATCATACTTCTCAAAACTTACAAATTTGTCCTTGTCACTAGTCATATGATGCGAGCATCCATTGTCTATTACCCATTCATCCTTCTTGATAACTTGAGAAACTAGGACTTTCTCTTCAACAACATAACTAGTAGAACTAGTAGGCATAGGATCTCCTATCTTAGAATATTCTTCTTTAATAAAAATGAATGTAAACTCAGCATCATTCTTATCAGATTCATTAGATTCTCTATATGTAACTCCTTTATCATCAACATCATAGAAACATTTCCTTTCAACAGTAGATTTTCTCTTCCATTTAGAAACTTTATCTAGGCATCTAGAAGAATATTGTCCTATCATATTACATAAAAATAATTTGAGAGGTAAATTTTTGTTGTACTTACTAGATCCTTTTGGTACCCTTTTAGAAATTAGTGCCTTCAACTCTTGAAGTTCTATTTATTCTTCTTCAAGTTCTCTCATCTCTTTCTCATATCTTGACATTCTCCTAGTGGATCCTTCTCCTTCATCTGACCTTTGTTTTTCTCTTCTGGATATAGTGGCTTTGAATGTTGACTCCACCTTAATAAAATCATTTAAAAACTCTCTACTCAAAATAAGTAAGCTTTCCAATCAGCTTGTCTCTTGTTATAGGTGTCACTGTCTGAATCTCCTCAATGGTTGCAACTTTGTATTTGTAGGCAGGAGGTAAAGATCTCAGTATTTTAGCAACAATATCTGCCTCTTCTAAAATATCTCCCACACATTTGATAGCACACACCACTTCATTTATCCTAAGAATGAAATAGGAAACCCTTTCATCTTCACTTATCTTTAAGGCTTCATACTATCCCTTCAAGCTCTGCAACTTGGAAATCTTGACTTTCTCATCTACTTCATACAGGGTCTACAACTTCTCCCAAATCTCATTAGCAGTTTCTAACTCCATGACATTTTTCATTTTGGAATCAATCAAGATACTTAACAGATATTTTTTCACCATAATATTTTCTTTAGCATAATTGATCTCTTGTGGTGTAGAAGGAGTTGTAGGAGCAATATAGGAAGACTTGGTGATTCTCCAACAATATTCATCAATGCATCTGAGATGCACTATCATGTGGCTCTTCCAAAAAGTATAGTAGGTACCATCAAACCTAGGAATTTCCTTCTTGTAAGATAACATTAAAGATATCCCTCAAGTTGTAAAACTTTATCCAAGGGACTAGGCTCTAATACCAATTGTAGGAAATAAGGCAGCGAACAACTGAGAGGGGGGGGTGAAATTGTTGTTCCTAAAATTTCAAAACTTCCACTTCCCTCTTATACTTAAAACCCTTATGTCTGATTCAAACAAAATAAGCATGCATGCAAATATCAAAATCACATCCACAACACTTTGACACAGAGTTTTATCATGGAAACCCTGTTAGGGGAAAAACCACAGTGGGGATAATTACCCACAATAAAAAAATGCATTGTTAGAAATATAACCTTATTGCAAATATGGGGAATGCACTTGCATTTAGACACACTGCCTAGAGCTCACTGCTCAAATAAAAAAGGGATACAACCCTAGGAAGGCTCACTACCTTAAAAGACCACTACAATGGTTGATCAGAAAACAATATGATAATTTACGAACTAAAAAGTAGCTTCTAACTTATGTCAAGGTCAGTCCCACTGAGGTATATTATAGAACTATGTTAAATCCTCTTTGAATCCTTCAGATGAGAGAATTAACCTTTAGTAGAACTTCTCAACTAATTCTACAAGCAATTCCAGGCATCCGCGATCAATCCTTCACATGCACAACCACCACTTTATCCTAATTCATCAACCGATCCTTATATCAAGAACTTAGGTCAACAAAAACCTATCTTTTAATTTCATCTTCCTGAACCTAAATCAATGCTCCTGATCAAAAATATTTTGATCCAACATGATTTTATCCATCATAATCACCTCGAGATCATTACTTTACCTAAAACATTTTACTGATCGCCCATAAAAGGTATTACTAATCAAGTTGGCCAAGAACATAAGAAAACTTATCACCAACTTGAAACTTCGTCCAAATCTCATCACCTTAATCTATGTATACCACCAAATCATCAAGAAAATAATTTGAGAATATTCAAAGGCATCATGAATATCACTAAAACATTTGAACCCTTCCATATTGTTGGATCTACTACTATCTCTTATGCCAGACCTCAACAACATTGTCACCAGAAACTGTAATATCTAAAAAATGCCTTGAAAACCTATGGATCACAAAACCTTTTAATTGAGAACACCTATATATGTCCCAAACACACTCCTTGATGTGTGACCAAAAATATCAACATGGGCATTCTCACCGAACCAATCTTTGTGACTCTGTCACTTCACTGTCTACCAGCCACCATCTATAAACTCATAACTCATTTGAATCTTCATGTCAGCCCCTGAAACTTGACATGGACCAAGTATAAAACCTCAACATTTTCCCATGAGGTGGGTGAGGACTAATCCTAACTGTACCTATGAATGTCATATACCAATGGAAAAATAGACAACAGATATGTTGGTATCAAACAATTGATCATTTTGAGAAATCTTATTAATATGTTGACATCAATGACAACACATCTAACTTTCCAACACCTCTCATGTTTCATTATGTTACTATTTAATTTAATTCAATTTATACTTTTTTTATATTACTCTATGAATGTTCGTACATTATTCTTTTGTATTAGTATCCAGGAGACTCGCCTAGTTACAATTATATTCTTTCAGTCATGTAGATATCACTGTTGATATTGTAAGTGATTTATATTTATGATTTCAGTGATGATCATATATTCATGATGACCCTATGATTATGGTACATGATGTTATATGATTATATCTAGTTTATATATATGTGAAGATACTTTTCTTATATAGATCAGGATGTGATTTCATGTTGTTTCATTGAGGTTGTGTCAATGTTTAATGAGATATTATAGTTTATTATGTTTTGTTAGTATCCATTTGGAGATCTTGTATATGTTCATTGTTAGTGATAAATGATACTTCATTATATTTGATGGGATTTCATGTCATTTTATGATAACTACTGATATTTAGTGTTAATTAATTATTATTTGATATATTTGATTAGATGTGATTATTAATACCATGTTTAGATGATGATTAGATGTAAAAGAGTTCATGTCAAAAATTCAAATACATAAGAATTATTACACCTCTAAAATTCCCTTTTTTAGTGATATGTGATATTTGATCATTTTATTTGTACTTTGGCTATTTATATATATGAGAAGGTACACTTGCCATGCAAGAGATGCCCTGTAACAAACATTAACACCAATTGGATTTATAGGTATGAGAATGCCTATAATATCTCTAACAGTTGAAAATAGGAGTTAGTCATATGGCCATTCATGGTGTCAACCCTAATTATTGTTCCTATTCTTGGATGACAATCACTATGTTGCTTATACCTACCCGCCTAATTACCACGTGGTAATGTCCAGTTTCCCTTACATAAATTGTGAAAGAATCGTAATGTGTTGTGCATAGTCATGTTGTTTTTCATTGTCGCGGTTGAGTGATTTAAATTCAAACTCAAATTTAAATATCTTATGCATTAATTTTTATATTTTCTGACTGTTGCTCGCAATTTGCGATCAAGAATTTTTAAATTTCCTCTCCCCACTAAAATTTTGAAAATGACTCAGAATTTTGACTCAATATTATTATTAAAACTAGGGAGTGAAAGAGAATACATATCAATAAGGAAATAGTTATCGTATATTCAGGTTGACATAATCACTATCGAAGTATAGAGATTATAATAATGAGATTGGGAAATGAGAAGCATTTACTTGTACTATTGGAGGTTGATCATTCAATCGTGAACTTTTTCAGCCCTAAGATAAGTTTTAGAACTTGATGTAACCTTTGGAACCATAAATAAAATTCCTAAACCGGCACTAGAGCCCAACACTTTAAAAGAGAAGGAAAAATGTTAAATTTCCACCATATGGAAAGATGATATAATCTAAAGACATCAAGTGGCCCAAAGCATGTGAATAGCATATGTGAACAAGACAATTTTATCGGGAATAAAAGAACATTTGAAAAGAGTCATCAGCATTAATGGCTAGTTCTTGAATGACTCTCAAAACCAAATTAGATGTCGGTGCCTGACATTAATGCCATAATCACGCAACAAAGCACGTGAATAGACCAGAAAAAAGAAGAGAAAAGATGAGGTATGATCATTAGGTACATATCCATTATAGTGGATCTCTCAAATTGATAATTAGGGGAGAGGACCCGGTAGTTGAGCACGTTCTAATAGTTGTGATAGTAGTTGTTAATTAAATACCCACACTTGCTGATTTAATATCCAATATTTTTAACAACATTGTACCAATAGCTATGACTTTAAAGTTGCTTTTTCTAATGATGACTACCCATGATTGAATGAAATGTGTCCATTTTCCTAAAAATAAACCAATAGTGTGATGCCACATCAGCTGTACAAGTATGGGGGTCCCTAATGCACTACGATTGGTCTCACTTTTTTTTGGGACTATTTTGGACACATTGGAAAAAAGCATGCTAATGTGGCATCGTATTTGATGATGTGGCCCTGAAACCTTAGTTATAAGTAGGGTGCTTTCCATGTAAGCTTCTGTAAAAAAATGGGAGTGATTTGAAATTTCCATGTAGGATTTTAAGAACCGCGAAGTTAGGGTGCTCAACTACCGGGTCCTCTCCCCTAATTGACCAAAACATGTTTATGGATAAATCCATCTACCTCTTTTTAGCATTGGTACACATGAAGGAGTCTCTATCACAAAGTACTACCCTATTTGGACAATACAATTAGTTAGAGCTCAGTGCTATAATGAATTTATGTGTTGTTTGTGGTGAGCTGGCTATGTAGAATGATGATCCTATCAATGTTACTTAGATTATTCTGAAGACAAAGATGCACAGAATTAGGCCAATATAGAACCAAAGTCAATGAGCATATTGTAAATTTACCCATAAGTGAAGTGTCAAAAGAAGCTGTTTATGAGTCCATAATTGAGATAATAAATGCTAAACATTGTGTTCCTTTAACCATCTGTCTATTATTGTTACAAAGTAAGTCTTGTGTAGAGATCGATACAATTCATATATGGTATACATGCTCCTAATGTTAAGACATGGTTTGAAACATCAATTTGAGTTAATTAGCCATGATTCAAGTGGCACGTATCTTGATACCTCATTCTTCAAACTCTATGACGAAGATGACTATAAAAATTCTATGCCTAGGTTTAAAACTATTGAAACACCGATATATATACGAACAATAGAGGATCAATATTTCCTAAAGTTTAAATTTGTAATATCATTATGAGTTGGAGGTTCTATTATTATTTCCACTATTGGAGGAAGATGCAGCTAATGAATTATTTGGAACACAAGTAAAGGACATAGATCATGGGACAGACCCTCTATGAGACAATCATATATGCTCCTGTGTATAACCGAGCCACGTATGAAGAGACCTTGAGATCAATCACATTTTGGTAAAGATGGTGATAAGTGGCATTGTCTATTCCTTGGGAGATCGTGAAACACTTATAAACGATACTGATGGAGGACCAAAAAAATATGTAGAAAGTATGTGTGCATGATGAATTCAAGGATGGAGAAACCTCAAAAGATAAGTTAGATCCTTAGAAGCCAACACAACACAATAGAAATATCAAGAACAACAAGCCAACAATGATAAAATGAGAGATCAACCTTCAATTATGATCGGTGAATCAATTACAATAGATCTGCAACATACAGTCTCACATGCCAGACATACATGCTTGATTAGATCAGAAATATCTTACAAACCCTAGCCAAGTTGTGCTAGATAATCTTATGAGAACTCTCTTATCCCATAGGAACAAGTCCATAATCTTAAATAGAAATTACAATCATCGGTCGGCCTAGTAAAGATCATATTTTCCAAGAATAAGAAAACATGTTACAATAATTAAGTCAGGACCCAAAATAACTAGATCAACCTCCAATGAAAATGATAAGCAATGCAATAAAACAAATAATTTAGCCTCAAATGTAACATTGAGTTGTAATGACCACGCTCAAAAAAAAAACTGAAAGATTGGGAAAAAGATCAAGAACTCAACCACTGATCGGTAACATGAAGAACAATACAGTCTCACAAAGAAACTGCAATAAATCTTGTGTGATGAAACCAAATGAGGTGTGATCATATAAAAGTATCCAACATGTAGCCATGAACACATATCCACGACCACAAAAAAAAAAAGAACAAGTACAAATCTATCACCAATAGAAACGCTAGACTAAAAGAAAACAGACTAACAACTAAAAGTAAATGTTTTTGGTTGACACAAGATTTCTTAGATCCCAAGATGCTCCTACATCAGACACACGGGGTAATTTAAAATTAACTCCCTCACTTTGCTGGGACCAAAGAAAAACCAAATAGGTCAACCTCAGCTTGAGAAATCCATTATGAATCTTCAACTGGTATGCCCTTCAACTTGACTAGATATTCCATATATTGCTTACCTCTTGTACTTTGACCAACTCTACTATCCAAAATACTCTCTATCTGGTCCATCTTCTTCTGATGATAATGTTGTCCAACATATGATCCCCCACTATGACTTCAACTGATTCATGATACTTATACAAATCAACAATAATGAAAACTAGTGATATATCCATATCTTCTGGTAACTCCACTTCATAAGCATTCCTTGAATCAAATCTCCTCAAGATCTTACAAGGACAAAAATTCTTCACCTTTGACTTATTATAAGTACCAACTGGAAATCTACGCTTCTACAATTACATCATAACTTCATCTCCCACTTGAAATTCCTTATGTCTCCTCTTCATGTCAGCTCTCCTTTTATAAACTTGGTTCATTTCCTCCAAATGGTGTCTCACTCCTTCATGTAATGACTTCATAACCTCAGCCAACTCCTCACCTTCAACACTCTTCTTAACTTCATGACTGATATCCCTTAATTCTTCTATTCTATTAGTATTAAAATCAGTAACCACTTCAAATGGTTTCTTACTCGTGATCCTATTTACTAAATTATTGTAAGCAAACTCTGCTTGAGGTAAAACTAAATCCCAACTTCCAGGCTTATCTCCACCAAACACCTCAACAAGTTCCCTAGACTCCTCTACACAAATTTTGTTTGTCAATCAGTTTTTGGATAAAAAGTAGAACTAAACTTTAAATAAGATTTCAACTTCTTCCAAAGTGTCCTCCAAAAATAACCAACAAATCTACTATCCATGTCTGATATAATTCTCTTAGGTAATCCATGTAATCTCACAATCTCCTTGAAAAATAAATCAGCTACATGCACTGCATCAGTATTCTTCTTACAAGGAACAAAATGTTCTATCTTAGAAAATCTATCTACAACCACAAAATTTGAGTTATAGCCTCTCTCTGTTCTAGGAAATCCAAGAACAAAATCTATACTAATCTCCTCCCAAGTTCTGACAGGTATTGTCAAAGGTGTATACAACCCCACATTCTAACTACTTCCTTTTGCAACTTGACATACCTTGTAACTTTGTACAAAATTCCTCACATCCTTTTGAACTTGTGGCTAAAAGTAATTCTCACTCACCAAAGTTGCTATCTTATAAATGTCAAAATGTCTTGCTAAATCTCCACTATGTTTCTCCTCAATCATATTATCTCTCATGGAACTCCTAAGTATACATAACTGATTACCTCAAAACAACATGTCATCCTAAATGAAATAATCTTAACCACTTACTTCTATATGCAATAATAGGTTCTTTACAAGCCTTCCAAGATTCAACAAATTCTAGATATTCCTCATACAAGGTCTTCAATTCATCAAAACCCAATACTGCAATCTTCATCTCAATCAACAAAGTCCTTCTACTCAAAGCATCAGAAACTTTATTTTCCACATCATTCTTATGTATCAACACAAATGTATATCTCTACATAAACTCAACCCATCTCATATGTCTCTAATTCAACTTACCTTGACTACCCAAATACTTTAATGCTTGATGATCGGTATATAGTAAAAACTTCCTAGGTAACAAGTAATTCTTGGAAAGATTGCTACAATTTAGACAATTGTTATTTTGTCATTGATGTCAAACCTTAACTAGTGAGACTATTGTTGTATGTTTGAGTACCTTATCCATTGATGGATGAAGATTTGAAAGAATGGGATAACAAGAAGACCAAGGAAATGGTTGAGTTATGATTATACACCAGGGTACTTGATCATTTGGCACTTTGGCAAAGTGATACATTGTTTATCTATCACTAACAGTTCACTGGAAGCTCGATGCTGAGCAAAGCAAAGTCGATGCCAAGAAAAGTGAAAGGTGATGCCGAGAAAAAAAAAGATGATGCCAAGCACCAGTGAAATGCTGAGGGAGACAGAGAAAGCCGAGCAGCAGTATTTTGTTAATTGATGAGATTTGAGATCTATGGCCGACATAGTTGATTTTATTGGGATACGCATTGTTAATTAAGATTGGTCCACACTCATTTAATGCATGGGAAACCGTTATTAGTGTATGGATTCAATGTTTAATTAATGCCTATATTGGAGAAGTAAATTAAATGTAATGATGGAAAGATCCATTGGATCTGACCTAACCTAAGATCTACGATCTTGATTAAGCGGAAAAATATTTATCTGACCTAGATGAAGAGGTATAGTATAACCTACTGTGGTTATTGTTATAGTATCCAAAAAAGAAGTTGAATGCAAAAATTATTGCATGGTTAATTGACTGATTGGTAAAGACCAAGCAGAGAAGGCTGAGCAGAGAAGCAAAGTGATTGCTTGATGGATTTCCAAGCAAATCTAAATTTTGAGATGAAAATGGAGGCCACTCAGTGAATTAGCATTAGAGCTGAAATTTGATCTGGATTTTCAAAATAAGTTGTATGTATCAGATCACACCTACTGACTACTTTCTAACCACTGTATCAGTTCAAATCCTTTAACCAGGTTGACCTAACAATCATTGTATAAATCCTTTTAAAAAGGTGACATTTAGATTGGAATGTTCTAAGTCCTCTAACAAGGTGTCTCCTGACAGGGTGATTAAATCCTTTAACCAGGTCACATTTGACAGTGTGTTTTGTAACCTTTAACAGGGTTGGCTCCTAACAGGGCATCACTTCAGAAGACTGAAATTTTGGTAGCATGTTACTGATGGTTTTTCCCATATTGGGTTTCCACGTTAAATCATGTGTCAAAATGTGTGAATGTTATTTTTTGGTTTTACTGTTAAGTTTTTGCAAGTTTATTTCATTAGTACAATAAACTGCACACTTTTGTTGTTTATTGCTGCCGAGCAGATCTGAGTTGTTGAAGTTGGTTTAAATTTTGATATGAGCACATCTGGACTTGAGGATAACTGATTCACCCCCCCCNTTCCCCCCCCCCCCCCCCCCTCAGTTATTTTGAATTCATCCTAACAATTGCTATCAGAGCACTTTTTCTCTTGAAAAAGTTTGAAGGTACTTGGAGATAAAGATCAAGATGTATAAAAGGGATGGACCAAAGATTAACAAGGAAAAATTTCTTGCATGGAAAAGTTTGATGAAACTTCACTTGGCTAGTATTGGTGATTCTGCTAAATGACATATTGAAATAGATTATGTAGCCCCTAGTGGAGTTCTGAAAGCTACACAATTAAGAGAAAAGCATGAACATAATCAAGCAATGTTGGAACTTGCATCATCTCTGAACTATCATGAATTTGAGGACATCAAGGATTGTATAAGCGCAAATAAAACTAGGGATGCCCTTACAACCATTTATGGAGGTGATACGAATGTACTAAGAGAAAAATCTGAAAGCTTGATAGGTAAGTTTGATGATTTAAAAATGCAAGAAGGAGAAAACATAGTGCAATATTATGATAGGATAAAGGAAGTTGTAAATGCTATTAGAGGAGCTAAGGGAACCATTGATGATGACACTATCATGAGAAAGGTAC